>JAZFAU010000325.1:650000-840000 GCA_037178615.1 Dione vanillae | reverse complement strand
CTGCATCATCTGCGTACAACAAGCAATGTACCTTCAATTCACCCACTTTTACACTCATGTCACTTTCTTTCAGTCCTATAAAACTCGTTTTGCATATATATATACATATATATATATATATATATATATATATATATATATATATATATATATATATATATATATATATAATATATATATATATACATATATATATATATATATATATAAATATATATATATATATATATATATATATATATATATATATATATATATATATATAAATATATATATATATATATATATATATATATATATATATATATATATATATATATATATATATATATATATATATTATATATATATATATTATATATATATATATATATATATATATAATATATATATATATTATATATATATATATATATATATATATATATATATATATATATATATATATATATATATATATATATATATATATATATATATATATATATATATATAATATATAGATATATATATATATATATATATATATATATATATATATATATATATAATATATATATATATATATATATATATATTATATATATATATATATATATATATATATATTATATATATATATAGATATATATATATATATATATATATATATATATATATATATATATATATATATATATATATATATATATATATATATAATATATATATATATATATATATATATATATATATATATATATATATATATATATATATATATTATATATATATATATATATATATATATATATATATATATATATATATATAATATATATATATATATATATATATATATATATATATATATATATATATATATATATATATATATATATATATATATATATATATATATATATATATATATATATATATATATATATATATATATATATATATATATATACATATACTACATGACGATTGATACTTCAACGGTTATGACAGCTAATCTTTCGCTCTATTTTTCTCTCTCTCTCTCATTCTCTCTTTCTCTCACGTTCTCTCTTGCCCTCTCTCGAACTAATCGTCAATTTTTAAATTGGACATATAAAACGGAGTGATGTGGCACTAGGTACGTTCCCCAGCTATATGCGCTTGGTTCGTGCACTGAAAAACTATTTTCAATAATTTGTGTAGTCATTAATATTTAACATTTGTTTAAAATCGTAATATGTATATTATTAACATAAGTAATGGTAGCATTTATTAATTACCAAGACTTGGAAGCGTTAAGACGTGAGCGTGACTTTATCAGTTTATTATTAGTTATTTTCAATCAGTTTCAAGTAATTTAAGGTAAGTTTGTGCCATTTTAAAGGCCATAGAGAGAGAATCAGGTGTCAAAACACTCCGTTCTCCGCTTTCTGTTGGTATTTACATAACAGATATGCATGCATCACATGTCGCATCTGCCTTGTGACTGCCTGAGGGCAACAAATCTCTCTTATCAATTAAATAAACGCTTATCTATTTACCTAATATGTAAATATGCATATAATGCCGATGACGTAAAGAAAATCATCTGACAGTGTCTAGTTCGAATTGCAATGGTCTTTTTTTCTTTTTTCTTGGATCGCCAGAGAGTTTAGGCGGATGCTTAATTCGTTGTTATAATGCTGGGGCCGCACTACAGCAATAACGCGAAGATTTGCGTTGTCGCGACACGTGTGGTAAAAGTTTTCGTCCTATCGCATATCGTCTTCGGGAACACGACAGCCCTTCACTGCGCTGTCGGTAAATTGACACACATCAAAGTGTTTTCGCCGACAAAGTCCGATTTCCCGCAAAATGAATTAATGCGACGTTCTTGGTTATCGCGACGTAGTGATTTTTTAATGTGGTAATGACTTCGTTATAGATCGAACACAAACTCATATCGCGACAACGTGAACACGAATCTTCGCCATCAAGTGTGTGTGTAGCATAATAAGACAAAGAGTGTCGTTTAGTTTCAATTGTCACTCAAAATGCTAATCAAAAATAAATAATGTATCATTACACTAAGTTATTTTTAATTAAATTAGGTAGGGTAGGCAGATGGAACCGTAGGAACCTAGTTTAAGACACTCCAAACCCAACTTATAATATATATAATGTATATACTGCATATATTATGTACAACATAATAGTTTTAATATATGTATATATATGTATTAAAAACGCTTCATGAATATTCACTATAAAAGTGATTTACTACAAAATTTCCTAAATCGCATCAATCTGTCTAAAGTCAAAGTCAAAGTCAAACAATTTTATTTAAAATAAGAAGTAGCTGCTTAATTTTTTGAACGTCAAATAATTTATTTAATTTTCCACCGGTCCGCTAAAGTTAATGCCTCAGACCTGAGAAGAACCGGCGCAAGAAACTCAGCGGGACTTTCTCTGTTTTTTTCCTTCTTTTAATTTGCCAAAAATTTACAATTCTTAATAAAGACAACGATACTCTTGAAGTAGACTGGAGCGAGCATTTCATTCCCATAGAATTTCATTCCCGTAAAGATTTTCGTATATAAAATAATACAGTGCGTGGAAAGGTGAAATTTGACATTTTAGATTTTTGGGGAGTTTAGGGAAGTACTGAGAGGATGAGGAGGAGATTTCCCGACACACGAACGGGAAATACCGTGTTTACGTTTAATATTTCACGCAAATAATTTTTTGCCTTCTGTTCCTCTTTGGTTTTTAGTATACAGCTTTTTTTATCATTTTTAAAGTGTTAATCCACGCCAATGCTTAAAAAACATACAGATACTGGGACGGTTTTTACGAGGCGCAAGTTCAAATCCCGCCGATTTCTATGTTATATATATTTTTTTATTCATTTATTTATTTATACGATACACCACAACATTTGAAATATAGCACTTAAAACAAGAATACGATAAAATTACAGATACAATTTCAAACACTTAATAGGTATATAGGATTGATAGTTACGTTAGCCTCCAATAACAATTTTTTTAGCAATACTCTAC
This sequence comes from Dione vanillae, assembly GCA_037178615.1. Classification (NCBI taxonomy): domain Eukaryota; kingdom Metazoa; phylum Arthropoda; class Insecta; order Lepidoptera; family Nymphalidae; genus Dione; species Dione vanillae. The sequence goes on along the minus strand of JAZFAU010000325.1, from coordinate 836,977 downwards.
TTAATAAATACTACAGATGGCAATATAACACGCTTATTTATTATTGAACATTTAAACAATTATTAAAAAAAATAATAAATGAATGAAGTAAAAAAAACTAAAAATAATTACAAACTATGACATTATAAGATTCTTAGAGATCAGAATATCATAATTTACAAAGTTCTAATATTAAGTAGAATTTTTCTTCTTCTTCTTCTTCTCTTTATTTATGGCGTTTTGAGCGTGTCAGTTGAGCACAATTCACTTCGCCAATGTCACGTTGAATGGAGAACACACAAAAGAGAATGTACGGTAAAAAGGAGATATCATTACAGTTGGAGAATGCATGTTTAAAAGAGATCCAGTTTAAATCCTTCACCTATAACAAAATCACAGATATCTACAATATATGCAGACAATAAATGGGGTTAGTAATAAACAATATATTTACATGGGTTAGCTTATACTTTAATATTATTATATTTAATAAATTTACATAAAAAATTACACAAAGGACTTAACACAAACATTAACAAACATAAAGGGGGCGAGGGACTTAAGGAGGGAGGAAATCATAAATGGTGCGAGCTAATTTGGGACAAGAGAAAAGGATATGGGCAGGAGAACCGTCGTCTGGTCCACATTCACACAATGAATGGTCCCTGACCCTGATCTTGGCCAGTATTAAGTAGAATATAACAAACCAAATACAACAGTAAAGATATCACAATCACAATAAAGCAGCCAGCGTTAATTTTTTGCGAAAAAGAGCTAATTCGTGAAAAATGTCAATGTCATCACTGTTGACTTTATTTTATAAATGGTTATGAGGTGGTTGAGTGTAGAGTATTTACCTATGTTTGTCTTGGAGTTCGAGAGCAGAACGTTTTTTTTTGGAGGTTGTCTAGGTGCAGTACGTGGCACTGCTATGTTAATATCTTGTGGTAGATCTGTTGCACCCAAGTGGTTATTCAATAATTTATAGAGACTAATTAGAGAGGTAATTTCGCGGCGTTTTTCCTTAAATATTGTAAAAATAATCTACCTACATATGTTTATTATTTATTTTTAAATAAATAACTAACTTTATTTAAATGTGAAGGTTATTTTTTTTATAAACAAAGTTAGTAATTGTAAAGAACACATTAAACATTAATTAGTACACGTTTATTTTTAACATAAGTTGTAATTTGAAGTGTTAAAGATATTTCTTTAATAATCTAGATAGCTATATTAAATTCAACCAGAATCTAATGTCACAACACTCCGACCACTGACTGGCGTCAGTGAGTGGCGGAACTCAACGCAGCGTTTAATCCTTCAAAGTAAATTTATATCCATGACCATCCTCCTTATAAAATACACACAATTATTACTATTTAATATCTTTATGACGTCAAGTCGAGGACCGCCGTGGCGCAGAGGTGTAGCATCTGTCTGTAAACGTGACGGTTTGCGAGTTCGATACCCACTCGGAGAAGATGATTTTTCATTTCCATTATCTTCGCTCGTTGAATTCCGTCACTCAACACACAATGCCTCAAAAAGGCGGCAAGCACGGAACGGAGTGTCTTAACACTAGGTTGCCACGATTCATGCTGTTCCCTTTGCCTACAGTGCTATGTGCGGGATAAAGCGTGAAGCTATAAAAGAATTTCTTTATTCTTTCCAGATGTCCTACCAAGTGAAAGTGGAACAAGGAATACTGCAAGGCAAAGAGTGTCAAACGCATAATGGTCACAAATTTTACAGTTTTGAGGGTATACCCTACGCTAAACCACCTCTTGGTGAACTTAGATTTAAGGTAAGTGCAATTATACGAATTCATAGAGTATTAATAGTTGGAGTAAACGCTGAGTTCCATCAAGTGCATTGTGAAATTGAGTCTTGTTTTGTAAGAAATCTTATTTTTGGTACTTTGGTGTCATGTGAAATATTAATAGTATTTTGTAATTAAACATTGTACTGGATTAGTCAAAATAATAGTCCCTACAAGCTATTTTGGTACATATCCTCCCTCCATAACTTGAAAAATTAAATTGGTCATCTGTATTTAAAATATATTTTATTATATTATTATTTAATTATATTGCGTTTTGATTGAATCGTTGATTATTTTATTTCCATAACTCCATATTTGTAAGAATGACTCTAAACTTCTTTTTATATCTATCTAATTCTTTTACAAGTCTAAAACTCTGTAACTCTTATAATATATAAGTAAATTATAAAATTAATTGAGGACTGTCGTGGACGCTGAGGCGCAACGTCTGCCTTTATAGGGCTTATATGCGATGGATTATTGCATTTTCATTTTCTTCTCCCTGGCAACTAGGCAAAGTGCGGCGTTGGGTTTCGCCACTCAACTCTCTCGAATGTCTCGAAAACGTATATAACAGGAAGCGGAGTTTCTTAACTCTAGGTTCACTCACAGGAAACCACAGGGTTCCCACTGCTTGCCTTGCTGTGAGCGAGATAAAGCGTGAAGCTAAAAAATTACAACAATAATTTTGGTTATTTGTGAAAATCTGAGAAGAAGGTATCTTAATAGTCCTTAGTTTGTAGTTGTAGAATGCGGTGATATCAACTTTGCCATTTTTTTACGATACCCCTAAACACATCTCATCCTCCCTTCACTTGTGTTGCGATATTGACTCATGTCTGCACGTCAGACAGTGTGGTATTTATTTATTTATTAACACCAACAAGACATACATTAATAAAAGCGAAAAATACATTATTGAACAAGCAACCTTAAAATCAAAATGTTGTCTTAATTATAGGTGTTACACACATTACAAAGAAAAAAGACACGTAACATGCAGATAAAATTACAATTTAAAAGAAAAATTAGAAAAAAAAATAAAATACTAATAATCATCAACAAATCATCAAAATAAAAAAATAAATAAATAGTGTACTGTAAAAAGTTAAATTTAAAATATTCTTAATTTTGTACTTTAATATCATTACGAAATATTATTCGAATATTATCCGATATTCATCCAGGGTGATGACCAGTTTGGGAGACCCTGCTATAAAAATAATATAATTGTATAGTCATCGTCATATTTGTAGGATTAGATGACTGAATGGTGTGCCTTTAAATTTCTATATTCCAGAACTTATTATACATAAATGTCTGTATTTAAAATAATGTTAATAATCAAATTTAAACATTTCCAGGCACCACAAAACCCAGATAGTTGGTCTGGTGTGAGAGATGCGACGAAACCGGGAAATAGAAGTGCCCAAATCAACATGCTAGGGAAAGCTGTTCCCGAAGGTTCGGAAGACTGTTTGTACTTAAATATATACACCCCAGTGTTACCAGCCCAGGAATTAAAGAAGTTGCCGGTCATCTTCTTCATTCACGGTGGCCGTCTGACGATCGGATATGGGGATTATTATAAACCAAACTTTTTCATAGAGCGCGGCGTCATTCTAGTGACTATAAACTACAGATTAAACATATTCGGATTTCTATGTCTCAACATTCCAGAAGTCCCAGGAAATGCTGGAATGAAAGACGTAGTCATGGCTTTGAAATGGGTTAAAGGGAATATAGCTAATTTTAATGGTGATCAAAATAATATTACAGTGCAAGGGGAAAGTGCTGGTGCGGCAATAGCCATGTCGCTTATGACAAGCAAAATGGCTTACGGCCTGTTCGACAAGTTAATTGTACAATCTGGAACGTCTTTAGCAGAGTTGTTTCTAGTGGAAGAAGATCCAGTAGATTGGGCAAGACAGATTGCCACTTACTTAAACAAAGATACAAAAGACCCAAAAGAACTGTTTGAACTATTTTTTAACGCATCAGTTGAAGATATGCTCTATGCTTTCACTTCGGCTGATGTAAACCGACCGCCTGCAGTAATTAACACGATATTGTTGCCAGTAATAGAAAAGAAATTCGATAATGTTGAAAGGTTTTTCGATGAAGCCCCAATTGTTGCCATAAAACAAAATCGATTTGTGAATGTACCAATAGTTATGACGGTGCATTCGGATGAAGCAGCCTTGTTTCTACGGAGAGATGAACATGGAAATATTATATATGAAGAAGACCTTCAATACTTCATACCTAGGTATCTCTTTATACAACACAATACGGCGAAAGCCTTAAAATTTGTGGATGCCCTGCAAAATTTCTATTTTAAAGGACGAAAAGTGGACGAATCTTTGCGACGAGAGTATTTAAATCTGTGCACAGACCATTATTTCGCCAGAGATATCATTTTTACATTGGACTTTTTGTCCAAATTCCAAGAAAATCTGTATTTATGTAGGTTTGGATATATGGGTAATTTGAATCTTAAAGTGATGAAGAGTCTAGGCTTTAAAGGTGCTGCTCACGGTGATCTTATACAGTACATTTTCTATAGGAAAAATAAAGCGGATGTGGCAAGTGATAAGGACTGGGTCATAGTTGACACGATGAATAATATGTTGACCAATTTTGCCAAAAATGGGTAAGTTATTAAAGACGTATAAAAATTCGAATTCAGCGGGATTTTGAACCCGCTATTATCTAATATATTACGCTTTGTCGATGAAGAACGCATGGTTTAGTGGTCAGAGCGCTTGCACGGTTCACTAGAGGGTGCAGGGTCAAATTCCACTGCGTTCAATTTTTTTTTGTCTTTCAGTATTTTTCTATCCTCAGTGTGGATGAACACTTTAAAAAATAATAAAAATAATAGGTAAGTTATCTATAGTTATGGTTAGTTGAAAGAAAATTTTGGGTTTAAATCTCCGTAATAACTTTTCCCTTTATAACAATATAAAGAGAAAAAATAATGAAAGAGAGTGAGTGACGAAAGAATGGTAAAAATTATTAAGCAAAAGTGAGTGGTAAGAGAGGTAAGGGGAGACCTCGGTTGACTTTCGAAAACACAGTATCGAAGATATTGGAGGAAGGTCGCGTGAAGCGTGAGGACTCCCGGAGTGTGTGTGAAGAGGTTAATGACAGTGGACGAGGCGGGAGAGGTATGCAGAGAAGGTAGGATTTGGCGCTTCGTTCTCTCTGACTACCCCGCTAGGGATAGAGCGTGAAGCTATGTGTGTATATTTGTATTGAAAGACATTGACACTGTGAGATTTTTTCTTTATGTTACGTCACTGAACTTATAATCTTATATAAGGTTAATGTAGGTCCTCGTGTAGGGTACGCAGAAGAAACCTAGTTCAGTAGACTACAAGTACCTAGTAAGCTATGTCTTCACGCTTTATCCCGCATATGGCAGGGTAGGCAGAGGGAACTACAGGAACCATGGGAACCTAGTGTTAGACACTTTGTTGCTTAGTCCCTGCTTTCTCCGTCCCCGCTTTCCGCCTTTTTCGAGGCATTGCGTGTTGAGGGGCGGAACTCAACGCCGCACCTTGAGAATGTAAAAAGAAAATCTTTCTGTTTCAGGAATCCGTCTCTAAAACATCTGGAATGGAAAACCTATAATACTAAAACTAGACTCTGCTTAAACATCGAAGATGATTTCAAAATAGAGCCTTATCCTGACTTTGCAAGAATTAAATTCTGGTCAGACCTTATTAAAGAAAGATCGAAATTATAGACAAAATAAAAAAAAGTATTATTAATATGTATTTTTTATCTGTATTTTGTTGGGAGTTATTAAAAAAAATATATCACACTTAAATATTAAATATATTGAAAATTTTATATATAAATATTTAAACATGGTTTTTTAACAGTTGTCATTCAAAATAAATAAAAAATTAAATAGTTTTACATTTACATATAATATATTATGTATCTGCACTAACTTTATTTCAACTTCATCATGATATATAGTACCATAGTATATAGAAATCCCGCCATTTTTTAGTTATTTAGGACTTAAAAAAGAAAATACAAATACTTATCTTCACCTTGTGGTGTGTTTGGTTTATGTGTTGGCGAACTATGAAATAATATATAGGTACGGATCAACAAATAAAGCATTTGCTTTGAATTTAACTTTGATATATTTCCCTATACATTTTACATTCCTGCAAGAAAAAATATAATTACTTTAACTAATTAATTATAAATAAGTAAATATTTTATGACCATTTTTTTCTGTTTTATCATATTTTCAATTTATCTTAAATTAAATGTTATATTGTTTTTTTTCTTAAATACTACAGTGAGTTAGTACTTAAGTATATATGGAACTCCAACGATAGAGTGATGTAAACATATTTTTTAATTACCACAAAATGTTAAGTTTTTTAATTTATAATTTACGTTTTTGTTATAATTTACAAATTTTGATTTAAATAATTTAATTTATTTAATGTTGTATTAATAATTGCACTGTGGCCTATATTTTGTACTTATAAACATATTTTGCCAAAGGTTCTGTATATATGACTTTTTAATTCTAGTACATATACAGTATGGAAAATAGTATGGAATAAATATATATATGTATTTTTAAAATTTATAGTTTCATTTTATCTTTGTTTTGCTGAACCCGATGGTTACAGGTTCGTTCCCATCAAGGGAATTGTTTGATTTTTCCATTTCCGTCCTGTGCCAGACACTACGCCACAGTAAGTTAGACAGTAAGTGAGGAACGGAGTGTATTGACACTGTTACCTTTATCTACCTCCATAAGTATAGTGTGGTATAAAATAAGTATCTAGAAATGAAATCTTCCTTACTTCTTTCCTTGTTCCGTGTTTATTTGTTAGATTGATTGACTAAATGATTGATTGAATGATTGCCTGATTGATTGATTGGTTGATGGATTGTTTTGTTTGTTTTTTATTTAAATATTCTATTCATTCATTCATTCATACATTCATTTATTTACTATGTGCCGCATTTATTACAACACTTTACCAACAGATGGCGTTGGTTATATCTTAAATGTCAAAGGTGCTAATCATATCATTCCTAACTCTATTTTCCTGTCTTTCCTTATTTCTCCTTCCATTTATGTAATCCACATTTTTTTGACTGCTTCTGACAGTCTCTTTTGGGTTTCATACCTCATAAGAATAACAGAGCCCTTACAAGATCACTTTATTTAACGTCTTAATAACTAAACTTCTAATTCAATAATAGAAAAATTCTTAATTATTATTTTTTTTTTGTAATTTTTTAATAAAATCCCCGCATAATCAAAATTTAAGTATCTATTCTATCTATTTCTAGTTGACGGTATTATAGTACTAAATAAAATTTTAAAAAGTATGTAGCTACGTATATCACAGAATAAAAGCTTTACAAACTTATATTTGTTGATTATTTCATACCAAATTAGTGCATACTACCGTAAGCTTGCTGACGCTCATCGGTAAATATCGGTTAATAAAAATCGAAAGACCTGAAGACCGTCGTGGCGCAGAGGTGCAACATCTGCCTGTAACGCGACGGTTACTGGGTTCGATCCCCAATCGGAGAAGATGGATTTTTCTATTTCCATTTTCTTCGCTCTGGCATCTTAGGCAAAGCGCGGCGTTGAGTTCCGCCACTCAACACGCAATGCCTCGAAAACGGCGGAAAGTGGGGACGGAGTAAGCAGGGACTAAGTAACGGAGTGTCTTAACACTAGGTTCGTATGGTTCCTGCGGTTCCCTCTGCCTACCCTGCCATGTGCGGGATAAAGCGTGAAGCTAAAAAAAAAAAAAAAAAAAAGAAAGACCTGAAAATCATCTCAGAGTATCTAAATATCTACACAATTGATATATCTACATCGATAATGGAATTTTTTCATAGCGCTACTATGGTTTCAGGAAAAAGTGCTTTCAGTATGTCAGTAAGTGACAAATAAATTGTGTCTGCCTCTGAAAATAGTGAACCACGAAATTGACGAAACATAATAATGTAGTTTTAAAATTTTAATTTACCATTACCTAAAATTTTACTGAGGACCGCCGTGGTTGTAAACGTGATTAATTGATTGATTGATTCAAAGTCAAAGTCAAAACAATTTTATTCAAAATAAGAAGTACAAGCTTCATTTTTGGAACTTCAAATAATTAATTTAATTTACCACCGGTTCGCTAAAGTTCATGCCTCAGACCTGAGAAGAACCGGCGTAAGAAACTCAGCGGGACTTGATCTGCTTTATTTTTTTTTTTAATTTTCCAGATGTTTACATTTACAGATGTTTACAATTGATTGATTGATTGATTGATTGATTGAACCGACCGACCGGCCGATAGTCTCTTTTGGGTTTCGTGCGTAATAAGAAAAAGGAGTATTATGTAGCGTTTATCTGAAATAAACGTCAAATATCCAGATCTACTTCATTCAGAAATAACTACCCTTCTTTATTTTAGTTATTGCATTTAAAAAAATACCGCCGAATAATCAAAACGTACAGAGGCGTACTAAACGTATTACTTGACGTAGAGTGTTGAAACAAAACAAAAACTTTACAAACTTATGTCTGTAGCTCTTTTCATATCAAATTAGTGTATACGACTGCAAATTTAAGTTTGTCGACATTTATAAGTTATAATTTATAAACAGTCAAAGCACAGTAATATAAGAGGTAATTTATCGATATCGAAAAAGGAATTTTTTGAATTATCAAGAAATTTTATTTTCATAACATTAGTTACACCAAATTCCTAAAAGAAATTTTGTACACTGATGGTTAAAGGAAAACTAAGCAAGCAGCTGTGTACTAATTTAAAAATTAAAAACAAAAATATTAATAAATAGTCCCAGATTGTATTAAAGTAGCTTCACGCTTTATTCCGCATATAGAATTGTAGGCAGACGGCACCGTAAAAGCTCTCGCATCTAGGTATAGTGCGGCGTTGAGTTCCGCTACTCAGTACTCAATGCTACGAAAAAGCGGTGCGTAGAGAACACTACGTTCCTACTACTAAGTTCCTCTTTCTGCAGTTCCCTTTGTCTACTCTGTTACAAACGACAAGGAGCTTGAAAGTTATTAAAAAAATCCTCAACTCATCTCACAACTATGACAGGAGAAAAAAATGAAACAAAACCATTGATTTTTAAATATATTTCAGTAATCAAAATATAATAATAGGCTTACATTGTAGTAGTTATAAATCGTATTTACTGGCGTGACCAAAAAAAACCGAGAAGCAAAAGTAAAAACCAACGCTCGATGGAACAGAGGACTCTGCGGAACACAACGGGGGCCGAGACAAATCATTATTTACAAGCGAATCAATACAATTCCCATATATTTTAATATTTTACATGAATCAGTGCACTTTATTCACAAGTGTGTGAAAAATTCTCCTTAATTTAACAATAAATTAAAAGAAAAACAACATAGCCTTAAACGCTATCGTGAAAATTACTTAAAGTATTGTGCATTAACACTTTGAAAAAAAAAAAGAAACAGATACAGCTACCGTATTCCCGACGATTGTCGTCAGATTCTGTAAGCTGTCATCTTTTCTGACAGACGCTGTCATTTTCTGACAGGGTCGTCATTTTCTGACAGGAGCTGTCAGCTGTCACGTTGACAGTTTCAGGTTAACTATTAGCACTTTTTAGCGCTTTTATTTCTAAACCCACCAACCGCAAGCCCAATAAATACGGTAAAAGTTCTTTTATTTTAAATACTTGGAACGTTCAAGTATTACGAAAACCCATCAACGAGTCACTTTCCAAAACAAAAAGAAATTATATATATAAAAAATTAGAGATATACATATATAAAATATGTTTATTTTTTAATAAATACCAAAGAAAATACAAATAAGAGTAAAAAGCCCTTGAGCCCTTAAAATTTGCTCTCGTAACACCTAAACGTTCCATACAAAAATGCTTATAAAATATCATATATATATAATAAATTATCACTATAATCATTATTTACAATATCTTCCAGCTATAAGTCTGTAGGCAAGCGACTTACACACTAATCGACAAAAAAAGCCCAAAAAATTTAAAAAAAATGTTGTCACAACAAAAAAAAATCGGAAAGTAAACACGTCAGGAACTCGATTATATATACATTTTTTTTAAATATAATTAAGATTTTATTAATATATCACAAATAAAACTCCACACTATTATAAATATTATGAGCAACACTTTTTACTACTATTGGTCAGGATTCGTGTAACGTTTTGGAAGGAAGCGACAAAAAAGGCGTAATTTGACACAAATCAATAGGAATTTGTGACGTCATAGTTTATTATTTTATCTAGAACATAGTCCAGGAAGTGGCAAAAAAAAAAAACTTTATAGATTTCTGTCAAGAAATTGAAACAAAACACTTTTTATTTTTCATTACTGTATTGCATCAATATATGTGAAGTTGGTCAAATTGTGTTTATAATCTAAAGAGCCCATTTCTGCCCATATCCTGGACTATAAATATAAACATTATTTTATACGTTTCTCAATGTTATGTACAAACAAAATGGCGAAAATCCTTATTTAGATATTTATTTTACACTATAGAAATATCTCTTGAATAAATAGTCATTTAAATAGGGTTTGTGACGTCACAAATTCTCTTAGAAAAATACATTAAAACAAATTAAAACCATATATTATAACATATTTGAAGTAAATTATCGTTAAAATTAAAGATTATTTAAAAAAAAATATTTATATTTAAACCACAGATTAAAAAATAAATTATAAAGTAAAAAAAAAACGCAAAATGGACGTAGAATTAAAAACGCTGAGCTGATAATTCTTCTACATTTTATTCTATCTAAATATTAAAATTTAAACTTACCAATACTTCTGGAGCATACCATACAAAATGTATACTTGAAAAGCGTTTTTTGTTCTATAAATAATTTACAATACAATACAGTACAATACATTATGAAAAATACAAAAAAAAAAACATTTTTGTTTGTATTTTTCAACATTTATTTGTGAACTAACTTCAAAAAATACAATAAGTAACTTTTTAAAATGCATATCTTTTGTCTTTTCCATTCTTAGACCATCTTATATATTTACATAAATCACGTTTACTTCGTTTCATTTCAACTCTGTTTTAGTTCCCGACTAACCTAAAACTACTGTAGGAATACTTAATTATCACCAGCACATTCAAATTTAAACCTTATATCATTAAGATAAAGCTTAAATTAGAATACACTGGTATATGAAGAGAAATAATAATTATTATTAAAAAAAAACACTGGTTTGATAAAAAAAAAAGCTGATTTTTTTAAAAAAAATCATCAAAATAGCCTTTACTTTTGAAGGAAGTAAAAATTAAAAAAAATATAAAATACTAGAAATAATGATTTAAAAAAAAAATGCTGTCAAAATCCTTTGAAACGTCATCTCTTATCACATTCAAAGCGATTTTATCAAAATATGCTTATTCTCATCTCTCCTCGAAAATTTCATTTTTTTTTTTTCAAAATCTCTGCTGTGTTAGATTTTTCCAGATAATTTTTAACAAAATGGCGTACTCTTTGCATTTATTTTCTTGTTATATGAATCAGACAAATTTTCCATACTTAAGATATTCAAAAATTAAATAGTTAAAGAAATCTTTCATAGAAAATACTAATTACTGAATAAATTAGCTGAAAACTAAAAGATTAAAAAAATTATTCCTATATACGTTACCATATACATAGCTGCTTAACGTTTGAAAACATATTTTCCTAACTGGCAAGACCTCGACAAAAAAAGAAAAAAAAAACAAATCCTACAAAAAATAAAAACAGTACTAAAAGTCTTTACTACAATTGGTCACAATTTTTAACAAAAAAATACTTTAAGCCAAAAAAAAGTTATACATAAGCAAGATTCAATTAATTGAACTCAAAGAAAATTGAATAAAATCAATCTATAAATCGAACACAGCATTCCATCAATCCGTCAACCGTTCAATCTGTTCAATCATATCATCTAAACGCTATCAACGCCAGTACGGCGTTTAACGCCGCGGGCAGGAGGCGGTGCGCCGCGCTGTTGTACTGACTGCTTTGCTCGCATGTACCTGAGAAAAGAGCAGTTGAGTTTAGATGAGAGAGAGGGAGAGAGAGAGAGGAGGAGGGGGGGGGGGGGGAAATGAATAGTTAGGTTAATTAAGGAGACGGTTTGTGGATTCAGTTCCCACTCGGGGTAGTAAGCAAAGCGCGGCGTTGAGTTCCGCCACTCAACACGCAATGCCTCGAAAAACGCGGAAAGCGGGGAACGCAGTGTGTTAGCACTTTAACACTAGGTTCCTGCGGTTCCCTCTGCCTACCCTGCCACGTGATACAAAGTTTCTATTTTACGGCAAATAATGTAGAAAAAGCTTCTCAAGTCAACCTCTTTGTTTACACACACGTATTTTGACCTTTTATAAATGTTAATAAAGTGTGTTTTACTTTCTGAAATATTGTATATTAGTAGTAAAGATATCGTTTTTTTAGCTTCATGCTTTTCCACAGATGGCAGGGTAGGCAGAAGGAAATAGAGAACCATAGGAACCTAGTGTTAAGACACTCTGTTGCTTAGTCCCTGCTTTCTCCGTCCCTGCTTTCCCTCACTCTATCTCAAAATTTAAATTACTCTACTAGCTTCCATTCGAAAGATATTCTAGAAATGAATAAACCTATAAAAGCGGGGAGAGAGAAAGCAGGGACTAAGCAACGGAGTGTCTTAACACTAAGTTCCCACGGTTCCTGCAGTTCCCTCTGCCTACCCTGCCTTGAGCGGGATAAAGCGTGAAGCTAAAAAAAAAAAAAGAATAAACCTATAGACATCTCCAAACAAACTCTACCACATAAAAGTCAACTAAAAACCTCTTTATTTATATAATTTACACGTATTTTCCCCCCAAAAACTCCATAAAACGTTGACTCACCATTGCTCGTTAGGTTATACGCCTTGTCGCCGTGTCGCGAGGGGGCGGTGCGTGCGCAGGACACGCCCACCGCCGAAAGCGACACCGCCCCCGCCCCCGCGCCCGCACCTGTTCCCGCTCCCGCTCCCGCTGATGTGTCTGGCGAAGAATATATACATTTTATTTAGCTTCATGCTTCATCCCGCACAAGGCAGGGTAGGCAGAGGCAACTGCAGGAAGTAGTAGTCCCTGCTTTCTCCGTCCTCACGTTCCATCTTTTTGAGGCATTGCGTGTTGAGTGGCGGAAAATGGAAATAGAAAAATCCATCTTCCCCTAGTGGGTATCGAACCCCCAAACCGTCGCGTTTACAGGCGTTTATAATTAAAAGATTAAACTGAATCTCTTTTAAACATGCATTCTTCAACTGTGTAATGATATCTCTTTTTCAGCGTACATTCTCCTTTGTGTGTTCTCCATTCAACGTGACATTGGCGAAGTGAATTGCGCTCAACTGGCACGCTCGGAATACCATAATTAAAGAGGAGGGAAGAAGAAGAACACTTTCCAAAGAGAAATATCTTCACGTTGTAAATATTTCCACCAAATGTACCTAGCCTAGCATTCGAATCTCTGTTGGGTCTGACAAGCGAGATCCCTATTCTAAACAAAGGGAATCCAAGGGAACCTTGCAGTCCGTAGCCTACAAAAACGCTGGACTACGTAGGCCTTGACTGACTTGACTTGATTTGCAACTGTTATGGGGATATCTAGGTCTAATACGGTGCCATAGGCATACGCCTGTACGATAAAGGGGTTTCCGTGAGTAGTAGCGCCTTCAAAGTAGCGGCGAAACAGACTCATACAGTGCTCTTGGAAGTTAGTTAAAAATCTCTATGGAGGATACTTGGTATAGTATATGCGTGTAATAACATAGGTTAGACAAGTCTTATATAGTGTCAGCTTAAGTCCAAGTGACAATTTACTCCACTTGCAAGTCAGTGGATAAAGTCTATTAAGAAGAAATAAGACTTTGGTTTTGATTCTTTTGACATATGGGCTAAAAGAGAGTATGAAATTTAGGATTACTCCTAGAGATTTTGCCTGAAAATCCTTTCAGGGAAGGAAACACCAGTAGCTCAAAAGGGCCAGGCTAGAACCGGGTAATTACCACGCATTTCGTCAGGAGAGTGAGAGTTCCGGAAGCCCATAAAGGGGGGTTGGTCTGGGGAATTGGTTGGCAACGCATCCACATTCTGTGAATTTGTGGATATTTCTCGAATACATAAGTCATATAAAGGATATTTTATATGTAAAAATTGTCATTCTTTTTTTTAATAAAATTTTTAACCGCCAGTCACAGCAATTTTACGTTCGATCGCACTGTTACGGGCATTGGAAGGAATATTTCGACAAAAGATCTATACATAAAGATATCTGATAGAAACGACCAGCACCCCAGCAACACTCACCGTTGTGCCTGGTGTACATGAAGCAGAAGGCGCGGTGCTGCGCTTGCGGCGCCGCGATCACGAACCCGCGCGCGCCCTCGCGCCAGCTGCCGTAGCACTTGTACACTGGAATGGTTATATACTATTGTTTATATGTCTTCACGCTTTATCCCGCACATGGCGTGGGAAGCTAGTGTTGAGACACTCCGTTCCCTGATTCCCAACACCTTTTGCTGTAGAAATTCGATTATCCGGCCCTCGGTTATCCGGACTACAGGCCAATTGTACTAAATGTACCTGCAAGTCGTGTTTGTGCTAATTGGGACGTGTGTGAACACCTGCGCATAACTTACCAAATATTTAAATAAACATTGATTTTCTTTAAGGTGAATTAGTTCTTTTTTAATAAACGTACATTATTAAGGACTTACATATGTGCACTAAAATCAAAATTAAACGATTTTATTCCTACCTTCAATTATCTAGATTTTTGACTCGGAATGCCTTAGTCCGGTTAATCGAGTTTCTACTGTTTTAACACGATAAGCACACATTTTATTTTATATTAGTCTAAGCATTTCGTTTACTGCTTAGATTCACTGCATACCCGCGCCCTGTTGCAAACTTGCACGGTTCGCAAGAGGGCGTGGGTTCGAGTCCCGTTGCGTTCAAATTTTTATATGTTCTATTTAAGTATTTTTCCTAGGTATTATTGTAATAGACGTTGTTATAAGATTGAACCTTACAAGAAATTGGGTGAAATAAATAAAAAAAAATACTTATATCACGAGGTCCATAACTTAGAGTAATAAAAAAATGTACACAGAATTCATCACAATTAATTATTTTTTCTTCAATTTAAAATTTTCATAAATAATTACTAACCTATATAAAGTCACCCATCCCCTATATTACATTCTCCACCCCTGCACTAATACCCAGACCGCTCTACTAAGTTCTCCAACCTCCACCATTTCCCCCCTCCTCCATATCCCCCCTCTACTATACCGCGATCCCTGTAATATATCCTCCCGCCCGTTCCACTATATCTCCCCTCCACTATATCTCCCCTCCACTACACCCCCCCCTCCCCCTCCCCCTCCACTCACCGGTGCTGGAGCAGGCGGACTTGAACTCAATAGTGTCCTGCGCGTGTCCGCAGCCGATGCTGGCGCTCTCGTACTCCGCGGACACGCACTCCGCCGCCGCGTCCCCGTCCGAGTCGCCTGGAAATTGTATACACAGGTGGTTACAGGTTCGATTTCTTTAAATGGGAAAAATATGTCAAAAAAATAAAGCAGAGTGGAAGTGATTTTAAATGTAATTTTGAAATACAACATTGTAATAATCTTTAAAATCTTGTTTCAATTTTTGTTGTGTCGAAAATATTTAAATATCATCATGAAAATTACTAATACAGCAAGTGATAACAGTGATTGCAGGCTTAATCTCTAAGTCCAGAGACTTAATTGTTTTTAATTACTTATTATATTATGACAAATTACGGTATATGGAGAACGTAGTGTCTCGACACTACGTTCTCTCTGTTTGTACTCATTACAGAAGCAATATAACATTTAACCCACCATTACCCAGCTGCTGTCTTCTTCTCCGTCGGTCCGCCATCGTGTTCACTACACTGTACCGCCCCGGTATGGGACAAGGCATGGGAGTGGGCGTCGTCGCTAAAATAGTACAAAAATATATATAAATAAGAAAATAATATAATATGTTATGTATATGTATATATGTGAAATATCTATAAACTTAGAAGTAGCTTATTCTATTCAAAAATTATCGAAACTTTGAAATAAGGCCAAATTTCAGTTCACTGAACGTTTTGATATATAATTTAAATTTTCATACTTAACTAACTGACTATAAATATTAATTACTTTAACATAAAAATCATTAATAAATATAAAAAAACAAAACGAATCAGAATCAATTAAACACTCAATTTTTTTTAGCTTCACACTTTATCCCACATATAGCAGGGTAGGCAGAGGGAACGGCAGGAACCATAGGAACCTAGTGTTTTTTCGTCCCCATTTTTTCGTCACAAAGCACTAAACCATCTCTCTTTACCTAAAAATAAAAAAAAAACACAACCATCAACCAATTCTCTAACAGAACTTACTGATCAAGGTCACAAAGGGGGGGTTCCCGGGCTCGGTGCAGGCGTCCTGCGGCTGCTCCCACAGCTGGGCGCCCTGCTGCAGCTCCAGCACGTTGCCCTCGCGGTGGTAGAACTTCAGGCACACGTGGCCCGACATGCTGGAAAGAGGAGTTATGTCACTACATTAATTGTATCGTTAAAGATATTGTTTAGATTTTTTTTGCATAAGTAATATCTGTTTATTTTATACAGAGTGTGTCTGACACCACGGCCATTATCAAAACTAGTTATAGAGGAAAATATTTCGAGGCCATATACAAAGGACTATTGAACAATTATTAATAGTTTAGGTACAGCATCATTTTTTCCATTTCACGATAATTATACAAACTGTTTAACGCGTGATGTAGACACGAATGACGTACTACAAAAATACTATTAAACGTTGTCAATCTGTCACCTTTCATTCAAAAAAAACACCAAAAGAAGAAGAGATAGGTCTCTGTCCCGCTCTGACAGTACAGTGTGCGCTCGCGTCATACTTGACTAATGGCGTTTTATTTTGGAACAATAATTTAATTATTTATTTTGTTTGAAAAAAATATTTTTTTATTTTTGAAAATTTTACTTCTTTTATAATTTTACCAACTTTATAAAGTCTTGTTAATACTATGCTTGAAATTAAGGTCGTCATTACATCCACACCCTGTATAATTGTAGACATGAGTGAATGAAGGGGATATGATACAATTTGAAAATGTGGAGATAATGGACTATTTATTGTTAAATATGTACATAACTATTTGCGTCAAATTGTAGTTAATATAATGAACTACTAATATGAAGTGGAAAAATAAGATAAAGATATACGAATTAGTATTTATTAAATAAAATATGTACATAACTCCTTCGTTCAGTATAAAAATCGGTTTTTACAAAAAATGTTAACCCCTTCATCCACTCATGTCTTCAATTATATAAAGTAAAGTGAAACTTTAAAGACTTATTTGACATTGGTTTTGCATAAAGTCTATGTTATTTTAATAATTGCTTTCTTTTTAATATTGATAGTGAAAAATCTAAAAAACAATCCAATAGATATTATAAAAATTACAATAATAGAAACGTATTATTAGAAAAGATTTACAAAATCAACTTTTCAGGGACCCTGCCAAAAACACGTCTTAAACGGGAAATAGAAAAATATAACTAAAGTTAAGTCGTATATGAGAAATCGTAATAACCGGGTTCTAATGTACATGACGAAAATTTCATAATATATTACACACTAAACCAAATTCCAAAATAACATAAAGGGAAGTGAACCCCTTACCATCCTTTAGTGACGTGCGCCACCAGCTTGATGTGCTTGTTGTCTTTTTGCTCCAGTATGGAGTGACACACGAGTCGCTTCTCGTCGAATGAACCGTCAGTGTTCATTATCTGTGAAAATAGACGGATTAAGTAGATTAATTAAAAAGAACTATAAAAACAATATTAAATCAAACATTTTTTTAATATAGCTTCACGCTTTATCCCGCACATGGCAGGGTAGGTAGAGGGAACTGCAGGGACCGTGGGAACCTAGTGTTAAGATACTCCGTTGCTTAGTCCCTGCTTTCTCCGTCCCCGCTTAAATCAAACATAACTCTGTATAGTTGATATATAAGTTAAAAGCTAGAGTTTTAAGCCCTTTGGCTTCGGTAAAGATGCCCAATTTCATTGATTTAAAATCACAAATAAAAGGATATAACTTGTGAAAGCGATTTTTTAAGAATAGTTTAACATTACAGGTTTAATAGAAATAAGGACGAAGGACGATTTAATAGAGTAAGGACGAGGAAGAAGAGACGAAATAAACAGTCATTAGTCAAACAAGAATGGTCAAGATATATGATTGAAGACCTGTGTAAGAGAGATGAGAGAGGTAATAGAAAGGTAGGACAGGTAGAGGAAGACCTCGGTTAGCTTTAGGGAACAAGGAGTCAAAGACAGTGGAAAAAGTTCACGTTAAGAGCATTTGGACCTCTATAAGAAAATAAAACATAGAAAAAAGAAAATACTATTAGAAAAAAAAAATTAAAAGGCTCTTGAACGGCGCGGGTTCGAATCCCGATATGTTCATATCATTCTCTAAATTCAGGACAGCATATTAATGCTGCTGTGTTTCGTCAGGTAAGTGACAGTTCGAAAAGCCCGCAAAGGGGCGTTAGTCTGGGTTATTTGGTTGGTAACGCATTCACATCCTATCAGGGTATATGTCTATGGGCGAGAGTGTCCACTTAATATCAGGTGGTCCTTCTACCATCTTATAAAGAAAGCACACTAAAAAACCTTTTAATTTACCTTCAAGGTAGCATTTTTCGTTGTAAATCGATATTGGTGAGTGTGATCCAAGCTGTACCACTTATGGTGCTCCACTATCCAATTCGGAAAGTGGCATCTGTTGTGTTCATCATCGCCTGAAAATGGGAAAGCAAAAGGTTTTTGTATCAGCTTCACGCTTTATCCCGCACGTGACGGGATGGAGAGAGAAATGTAGTGTAATATTAATAGTGAAATTATCTACCATATCTTTATGATTTTCAAAGAGTTCACTTAAAAAATCATAAAAAATAAAATAGCTTTGTTCTATACCAAATTGTTTTTTTTCAAGTAATCTTTGGTGGAATTAAAAAGACAGAGTTGTTGCTAAAAAGGTAAAAGTTGAAAATAAAAAATATGAATCCGTGACGTAGGCATGTCAGTCGTCATGTCATGTCATGTCGCTTCGAGATTTTCCATAAGGAGCGGGTTCAAATCCCGAATGTTTTCTTTAAGTATGCAAGTTCACATTTTTAAGTACGCAAGTTCACATTTGCCAAATTTCATAACTTCATACCACGCCTACATGAAAAGCCTTATAGAATTAAATTTTACGATGAATTTTATACAAAATGCAACAAAAACGAAGCCCAAACCATTTCTCTTTTAAAATTGCATTGCCTTAGACCTTTAATTATTCCTGCACTGCAAGCAACTATATACATATTCCATATTATTTCACATACAAAAACCCATCTTGAACAAAAATAACCAAAAATTAATCCAAACTAGCTTTATTCCTCATATATATGGAAAGCTAAAAACTCAAAAAATATTATTTTTTTTAAGTTACTCACTAGTAGTAAGCTTCATAGTCCGACTGCCGTCAGTGGGCGAGGAGAGTCCGTTGCAGGTCGCGTCGCCGGACTGCGCTATAATGTACGACGTGCTCTTGTCGCCGTGTTGGCCTTTATAGATGAAACATCTAGGAAAAAGAATAAATTAGTATATAGTAATAAACCCTGTATTATACAGGGTGTATATAAATCAATTTTTTACTATTCAACACGTATAGTTTCCAGGGGGAAAAAATTAGAAACAGAATGTCTTTATGTCGACTCACTGAGCCACTCAACACGCAATGCCTCGAAAATGGCGGAAAGCGGGGACGGAGAAAGCAGGGGCTAAGTAACGGAGTGTCTTAACACTAGGTTCATATGGTTCCTGCAGTTCCCTCTGCCTACCCTGCCATGTGCGGGATAAAGCGTGAAGCTATAAAAAAAATGTCTTTATTCTGCGTACTCTGCCAAGTGCGGAAAGAAAATAAAAACAAATAAGAAATGAAATATTTTTCTTTATAAGTACTGTATTATTATAACAAAAA
This sequence comes from Dione vanillae, assembly GCA_037178615.1. NCBI lineage: Eukaryota > Metazoa > Arthropoda > Insecta > Lepidoptera > Nymphalidae > Dione > Dione vanillae. The sequence continues at coordinate 816,984 of JAZFAU010000325.1, read as the reverse complement.
CAATAGTTATGGGTTCGATTCTCACTCGTAACAATTAATTATTTCCCCGCTCTGGTAAGATAAAACGAGTCGTTAAACACTACAAACCTTGAAACGGAGAACGGAGAGCTTCAACACTAAAATCTCTATACTTTGTTTTAATAGAAAAAAAAATATATTACCTATAAGTATCTTCATCTGAGGCTATAGAGTTCCTTCTCTGCACTTGTGATATTTGACCGACCAGGTATCTCGTGGAACCCTCCTTCCACGTCGCTAAGCAAACCAGTTCCTCGACTGAAAATTATATAATTCTCTTATTAATATTAAGAAACGAATAAAAATCTGAAATAACCTGATCTAATCCAACAAAAAGTATACAGTTACTATAGAATTTATCAGAAACCTTAAAAAAAAACCTAATTACCATTACTCTCCGTCCCCGGTACATCCGGACACGCCATGTAACGAAGTAGCAACCTCGAATCATCCGTACAGGATTCCGCACGAGATGGCGGATATACGCAATCACCTGATCCTCTGAAATTAAAAAGAATTGGTTAAATTTCTCATATTACAAAATTAATATACATATATAGGGCGCCAAGTCTGCCTGTAACGCGACGGTTAGCTGGGTTCTCTGGCTGGGTTCGATTCTCAGTCGCAGAAGATGGATTTTTCTATTTCCATTTTCATCGCCCTGGCAACTAGGCAAAGCGCGACGTTGAGTTCCGCCACTCAACACGCAATGCCTCGAAAAGGTGGAAAGCGCGGAGAGAAGTGTCTTAACAATAGGTTTCCACGATTCCTGTAGTTTCCACCTCCACCACCACCACGTACCTTGCTATGTGGGATAAAGCGTGAAGCTAAAAAGACCTGCTAGAAACCAAGGCTAAAATCAAGCTAGTTTACTACTAGTTTAGGAGTGTTGGGTCCATAACGCTTTACCAACGAGGTCATTCTTGAGGTAATAGTAGGAATTTTTGAACACGCAATGTCCTGAATTCGAAGAAGATCATTATTCATCACAGACTGTTGTAGATTCTCTCTGTCAGGTCTGTTTTCGTATAAGTGAAACTATTATGGTGATGGACATTGGGCACAGTGACTGTAAAAGCGATGTTAGTAGGATCGATCTCAACTTAAGGGTTTGTTCTTGTAAGAGTGCACTAGATTGAAGTTAAAAAGAAAATGGGTCAAACGTCAAAATCAAGCGTTTTAATACCCTTAATTTAATAGAAAACTTAAAAAAACGCAGCAAGATTCGAACCCACGCCTCCTGCAAGCCGTGCAAGCACTCTAACCGCTGAACCATGCGTTCGAATCCAAATTACATGTTCAACTCCAGCTGCATTCAAATTTTAACTTATTTTTAAGTCATTTTTTCTGTCCTCAGTGTTGATAAACACTTTAAAAAACATATAAATACTTAACCAACTATTATATTATGTTTACTACCTGCTGTATGTAAAGGTGAAAGGTGCAGGGTGGAACGGACATGACTCCGGTTCGGGCCTCGGCTCCTTCCTGAACATGGAGTACAGTGGAGCGTCGCCGCTAATCTCTTCGCATATTGACGACAGCGAGTCTTTTTGACTGCAGAATGCTGTAAATTTAAAAAAAAACATTAGAAAAAAATCCTCAACGCGATGGAATTAGAACGCGCACCTCTTGGACCACATGACAAATTTCTTTTACTTTTTTGTTTTAATGGTGTGTTAATTCAAATATTTTCTAAATATTTTAAACACATTACTTCTAAATATTTTCACGTTTTATTTTCATACCTCACGTTTATTAAACGCTTTGCTTTAATCAAATCTTACTCGTCTACCTCTACGTACACTCAATTAATAATCCGGATAATCCAATTTTTTTACAACTGAAAGCCGGATATAATCGGACTTCCCACTGTATTTTACGTACTTAAAATAGGAATCGAACCCACGACCTTTTGCGTACTAAGAGACAGACATTAGCCAACTGGGGCACAATGACAATAGTATGACATTAGGTCGTACATACAACGAACATTGATCGTCAATTGTCAAACGAGGTTAATCCAACAAGGAATCTAGGCAAAGTAGGTTGCTTTCATACTCTTAATAAGCGATAAGTCAATATGATTTGACTTGACTTGACTGACCGACCTGCTCTAGTTACGCGCGACTGACTACTAATCTAAATATTGCTAGTTTGATCTTAGCTTAAGACAAATATTCTGAAGAGAATTTCTTTATAGCACAAATGCAAACAGGTATATGACGCAGAGGCGTAGCGTCTGTAAAAGAGACGGTTTATGGGATCGATTCCCACTCGAGGAAGACGGATATTCCAATTTCATTTTCTTCGCTCTGGTAACTAGGTTTAGCGCGGCGTTGAGTTCCGCCACTAAACTCGCGATGCGTCGAAAAGACGAAAAGCAGAAAACGGAGTGTCTTAACACTAAGTTCCCGCGGTTCCCCTATGCCTAACCTGCTATAAGCGGGATAAAGCGTGTCGCTAAATAAGAAATATCGTCCAAAAAAGAAAATTTTAACACGTCACTTACTTTCTTTATACTGCAGTACATATTTGTGTTTTTCGTGTATCACCATACACCTGTAGCAATCATAGCTCCTGAAAACACAAATTAATTTTAAACTCGCACGAGAGTTTCATAATTGCTTATTGGAAATAAAATATGTACAAAAATATAACATTATTTTATAAGTTATTGTTAATGATTAACCAAAAACATAGTTGACATTAATGAAATATTAATATAATGAAAGTCGTCGTGGCGCAGTGGGACAGAGTCTGGTAAATGCGATGGTTGCAGGTTCAATCTCCGTTCGACGCAATGATTTATATTCATTTTCCTTTCTCTAAAAAATCCACACCTATGTATAAGCAGGAATGAGTTAATAAATAATAAAAAAGGTAAAAACGTTATGACGTAGAACGTAGAAAAGAGTCTTTTATCACTAGCTTCTTTCTGTTTGAGAAATAGAAGGAGAGACTAAAAAAACATAGGTACAGTATACATACCTGTCATAAAGTAGGAACTTGTCATACGATTCTGTTTCCGAACACTCCCCCTTGGACTGAATGTGGGTGGAGTTGATCGCGATGAGTCCTATGTAGCCGGATTGGAACCAGCTACCCGTCCATTCCGCTGGAAACGTGCAGCCTCCACCTGTAACGAGAACATGTTATAATAAATATTGCTTGACGAGTTTTCCCGTATATAGTAAGGTAAATGATAAGTAATTATGTTCCTCTTGCAGAGAACGTTGAGTGGGCGTTGAGTTCCATCACTAAGCCGCCATGTCTATACAATTTGAGAGAATTACTTTATATTTAAAAAATTTTAACAATAGAAAAATTACTATTGTACCATATTTGAATGCAGACTTCGATTGCACGTACCAATCTGGCGCAAATCGTGTCATATGGTTTTACATCCCGGAATAAAACACGCAATATTTCTAAATGAGGAAAACAATCGATAACAGTAGTCAATTTTGGAGTAAAAGATGGACATATTCATTTTGATGACCACAAACCTAAACACACAATTGATTTGAACAATTTTATTTGATTTGTATGTGAGTTTAGAATGGAGGAACGCGTATTTTCATTTTTCCGCGTTGGTAAATTGCGGCGTTGAGTTCCGTCACTTAATAGGCAATATGTATATGACAGAAAATTAAAGACGGAGTGATTTAAGATCACGTTCCACTAGTGTATGCAGGAAAAAGAGTAAAGCAACTATGCATACATATATATCCATAACGGTACATAAGAAACTCACGGTTCTTGTTAGGCTTTAAGTTTCTCATTTAATTTAAAAGTGCTTCCACCACTTTTTCCAAGATGGCGGCTGGGGGACAAGGGTGGCGACCCCATAAACTTGATGTTAAGCTTCTCTTGACCCCCTCACATATCCCAAAATAATCAATGGACTAATAGAGCATGCATAAAAAATTAAAAATATCAGCTGCTATTCAACCTTAATAAAAAATAAATTAAAAGAAGTATAAAACTAATAAAAAAATACATCGATCGCTATACAAACAATAAAACAACATCAGGTGTACCACAATGACCTATACTGGGACCCAGATTTTTAATTAATCACATGAAAATCCAATATAAAGAAGCACTGTAATATGACATTCTGCGTTGAAAATAAGGGAAATGCACATACGAATGGGTTGGAATGAGAACCGCTATTGTGCAGGGTTAACAAAGGCCAAGTCTAATAGAGCGGCTAGGTTGTAAAGGCGTTTTGTTCAAACTTATTTATATCAGCGAGAATGACGAAAAAAATGTGTTTGCGGTACAAGAAGTGGGTGACGCGAGGTTTTTCTAATTCAAGTTAATAAATAGGTCAATATTCTTATTAATATTAGTTAATTAAAATAGAAAGATATATTACTTTTGAAACAACTATTTGGCAATCTGAAGATTCTAAGCGTTTTGCACGAGTATAAAAATAGTTAAAAAGAGTATAAAACATGTCATGATCCAGTTAAAGAGTGTTTATCATTAGGCTAATTCATCGCTGTAAATGTTTTTAAAGAAGTATATGTTTTTATAGGCTAATATTTCAAAGTCTTAATCCATATTAAGCAATTAACTGGCAATGCACGCTGACTAGAATGTAAAAATTTAGACTTAGACCTGAGAATTTAGAGTTTGACCTGAGTTTGATAGATTCAGGTTTTTTATTTACAACACGTACACATTGCATTAAAACTAAGTTAATTGGTAAATAGACACATCACAATGGTGTTTTTTTTAGTTTTGATAACAAACGAATAAAATTGCAAGCTTCAAAATCCATAGTTTTTGAATTTGTTGAATCTGTTGCATCCAATTTGAAACAGTTTTAATGACGGTCTTTCTTTGGCAATTCTTTCGAAAGCACATCCAGAATATGTAGAGGCAAATTTCGGATCACGGACCATTGATTATAAAGATATCTACAGTTTCTTTCAATGTCGAAAAATATAGATATATAAGACGTATCATAAGCATCTATCACAAAATTTATATAGGAGTGTCTTAAAATATACGTTATATATGTTAAAAAATACTTTAAATCAAAGATTCATTGTCATTACAAATTGAAATAATACAAAACTAAAGCTAGTATATTAGAATTTAGCAAACCCGCTCATCAACGTCACGTTGATCAGTAAAACTAATCGCATTAACGTGTCGGAGTTAATTTGACGCGTTACAGCATCACTTAGCACTGATATACACATATATCAATAATTCCCACGAATATACATATACATAAATGCATATAAATAATATATATGTAGAAACTAGGGTAGTAGGGAAAGTACGAGTAAAGAAAGAGAAAAAAAGAAGAAAAGCGGAAAGAGGGGAAGAGTAGAAGAATAGAAAAAGAAAAAAGAGAGGGAGAGAGAGGGTCTTGTCTTAACGCTGAGGAAAGACATTTCGTTACTTGCATGTGTAAAAAAGTTTGTATTTACATTAAATTTTAAAAAATGTAATAAAGAAGATTATGATTTTTCTATATGCACTTCTTACTTTATAATATGGTAAAATAGAAATAACAATTTTTTTTGTAGCTTTACGCTTTTATCCCGCACATGGCAGAGTAGGCAGAGGGAACTGCAAGTAAATTGGAACTTAGTGTTAAGACCCTCCGTAGCTTAGTCCCTGCTTTGTCCGTCGCCGCTTTCCACCTTTTTCGAATCATTGCGTGTTGAGTGGCGGAACTCAACGGCGCGCTTTGCCCAGTTTTCCAGAGCGAAGAAAATGGAAATAGAAAAATTCATCTTCCCCGAGTGGGAATCGAACTCACAAACCGTCGCGTTTACAGGTAGACGCTTACGCCTCTACGCCACGACGGTCCTGAAGTATATAAAAATAACAAAATGTTTTTTATACAGTCCTTGACGTATGTCATATAACTTAGTATTCAAAATAAAAAGGAGTAGTTCAGTGCAGAATATTGGCGGGTTTATCAAAGCAAAATCTTCAGTTATAATCTATTAGTACCTATAGAATCATTGAGACTATGGGTGGTATAAATTTGGATCTTAACTGCCATGACAACTTTAAATGTTTATATGAATGAGTACCGTCGTGGTGCAAAGGCAGCGTAGCTCAGCGGTAGCGTCTACCTGTAAGCGCGACGATTTGTGGGTTCTATTCCAACTCGGAGAAGTAGGAATTTTCTATTTCCATTCTCTTCGCTGTGGTAACTAGGCAAAGCACGGCGTTGAGTTCTACCACGCAACACGCAAAGCCTTGAAAACGGCAAAAAGCAGGAAACGGATTATCTTAACACGTTCCCGTGGTTCCCTCTGCCTACTCTGTGTTATGCGGGATAAAGCATGAAGCTAAAAAATATTGTTTAAATCAATATTCTGTGGGTATGTACTCGAAACCTGTTTTAGCTAGGTTTGAGATCTTCTTTGACTCTGCTTAGCATTCCATGGGTTCACCATGCTTGTATCACGTTGACATCGAGCCCATCATTTTGTAGGAAGAGGAGATCTAACTCTCTGACAAACTCTCGTTCACCTCAATTTCCTGTGAGCTCCTCCCATTACTTAACTAAATATGAAACGATTCCACTAGCGCTGCCTTCGAAGTAAGTTATATACCAGATATTTATATGACCTCAGACAAGATCAGACAAGGGATTCCCAACTTTTTCTTATCCGGAGATCACTTTTGTCTTATCATTATTGACAGGACGCAATACGCAGTTATTAAAAAAAACTAAATAAATTTAATTAAATTAAGCATTTGTACTGTAAATAATACACTAACACCAGCAAGAAAGTTCCGTCATATGGCATTTGACCAAATACGCCTTCGAGTTATGTAATTTAACGTATTAAATTATTCAAAAAGGAAGTAACCGAAAAGCTCTATACAAATATGGAGAGTTTTCATCTCGCTTTCCCTAATTGCAAAACATATTTCTTTGAAAAGCAATTAATTTCAATTTTATATTTTTTTACATAGATCAATTAATTGACACTTTAAGCTCTTTAATTGGAAAAGATATGTAATTTCCAATTTTTTTGGCATTTTTGATACCTATATACACAAAGCCTTTCCATACAACCGAAGAGAACTGAACTGATGCCGAAGAGAACTGTGCTCAACTGGCAAGCTCGAAGCGCCATAAATTAAAAGAAAAAGTTAAAGAACCCTACCTAAACCAAAAATCTGTAGCATTCACCTAACAAGAAAATCAAAAACATGATGATTTAACCTAAATTTATTGATTAAAAAATATATATTCTAATGTGTTTTTAACAAGGACCGAGGCAAATGATTCGTAAACCATTATTAAAGTAATCAGAAATATCATTAATCATATACTAATATGGCCGAACACTATTATTGTAATGAGAAAAGTTCAATATATAAAAAAAGAAACTACTTATAAAATTGATATAAGTTTTTCACCTATACGCAGTTCATCATCATCATCATGTCAGCCGTAGGACGTCCACTGCTGAACATAAGCCTCCCCCAGGGACCTCCAGTGCGCCCTGTCTAATGCTATTCGCATCCAGTGGCTGCCTGCAACCCGGACCAAGTCGTTCGTCCACCTGGTAGGAGGCCGTCTCACGCTGCGCTTGCGGTACGTGGTCTCCACTCGAGAACCTTTCTGCCCCAGCGGCCGTCAGTACTCCGTACTATGTGCCCTGCCCATTGCCACTTCAACTTACTAATTCGTTGGGCTATGTCGATTACTTTTGTTCGTTTGCGGATGTCCTCGTTGCGCACACGATCTCGCAAAGAAATTCCGAACATAGCCCTCTCCAAAGCTCGTTGAGCGACCTTGAGCTTCTTTATGAGGCTCATAGTAAGAGACCACGTTTCTGTGCAGTTTGTGGGAATAGATTGAAAAAAGTGAATTAATAATCCAGATACGTTTTATAGTTTTCGATAGTTTCAGACGAAACTGAGGAGAAAACTGCAATTCTAGAATTCTAGGACCATTTTACAATCAGAAACATTTAAACTCTGTGTTGAAAACAAAACTCTGAACCCTTTGTTATAATTTTTTTTTCAATCAGCACCTTTAATATTAAATCTTCTTTTATTTTATTTTTTATAGCACGCTTTTACCCCCTCTGTGGTAAGATAGGCAGAGGGAACCTAGTGTTGAGTTACTCCATTCTCTGGTCTTAAGAATTAAAAACAGTGCTTGTAGAATCACATTTCTTTTAGAAAATCTGTAGCGCCATCTATTGGGTTTAGTTGAATATATCATTTTAGAAGTTATTTAAAATGATACATAAATTTAATATAATTTTATTTATATCCAGCCGTATGTGGTAACAAACATACATACATACAGTAGAATAACATCTCATAATACATTCTATAATGTCTCATATATATATATATATATATATATATATATATATATATATATATATATATATATATATATATATATATATATATATATATATATATATATATATATATATATATATATATATATATATATATATATATATATATATATATATATATATATATATATATATATATATATATATATATATATATATATATATATATATATATATATATATATATCATGTATCAACGCTTTCGCCTGTAATTTGGGACGCATTATACAATCCATTGTTAGATGTCTTTGTTTTTAAATCACCAGGTGTGCTTTGCGGGTTCCGCGCTGTGAGTACCAATATAGGGTACCTAGGGTATGAAACAATACCTATACTTATCACTGAATATACTTTTGACTGTGTGCTATGCTATATCATAAAACCGACAAAGGTATGATAAGATGAAAATAAAAAAATTGGGTAGATTTTATCCTAACAAGATAAAAACTTAAGGTTTTATTTATTTCACAAAAATAATATAGAGAAAATTACTCTATTTTCACATTGTAGGGGCTAAGTTACGTAATTCGACGCCGCAATAAAATTATTTCATGGATCCTTTAAAAATCATAAGTATTTCCATTTTCTCTTTGAACAGTAATTTATTGAATTTCACATATATATATACAATAAGATAAAATACGTTGTTTAGTTGCGGAACTCAAATTTAGACTGACAGTAGGATGGCTCCAATTTAAGACATTCAATCTATAATCTCTTAACACTAGGTTCCTTCTGCATCACCCATTACAGATACATAGAAAGATTTTTACAATGTCAATTACATAGCTTCACACTTTATCTCTAACGGGGTAGTCGGAGAGAACGGAGCGCTAAACGCTGCGGTTCCTGCAAACCTCTTTCGCTTCCTCCACTGTCATTAACCTTTATACAAGCTCTCCGGAGAGTCCTCATGCTATTTACGTGACCTTCCTCCAGTATCTTCTATAATGTGTTTTCGAAAGTCAACTATGGCCTTCTCTTAACTCTTTTACCGCTCTCTTTTGCTTCATATATCTTTTTTAACATATTTTCACTCATTCTTTGGACGTGCCCAAACTTTTTATGATAAACGTAATGTTGCCTGCCCAATTTTAATTTGAACCCGTACACCGCCTTGTATACCCCATTTCCCGTAAACCAGACTACAAACTGTACCATATGGTAGATACGCTAAGTGAATTACACGATCGTCGATAACAGGTGTTAATAATATAACGTGTCACGGTACATTAACCACCTATTAAACATATATATACACATTAGTTTAATTGACATTATCGTATTAGCAGAAGAATTGACAGGAATACAAGCTTGTTTGAACAATAATTCAATAAAATAATAAAAAAAAGTTTTGCAGCTTGTCCTACATATAGTAGAAAACAGAGAAAAGCTAATGTTAAGACACTCCATTAACCTATACTACAGAGAAAAAGAAAAGTTTACAATTATTTTATTCTCTATGAACATGTATACCCGATATAGCAGAATAAGCAGAGGGACCTAGTGTCAAGACACTCTTTTACCAGCTTTCCACTCAATTTCCGAAACGGTAAGAGACTTAAGGCTTTTTGTGACCAGAGTCCTTCCATACATATACCAACTTATTTATAATCACACTCTATGCTATTCGGCTACGAAAACATTTAGTATGTACAACAAGAAAATCTCAATTTTATGTAAATATATATGCTTAAACAGCAACATTGAAAAAGACAAAGGACCGTCGTGGCGCAGAGGCGGCCCGTAGATGCGATGATTTGTAGGTGCGATTCCTACTAGGTGAAGATGGATTTTTCCATTTCCATTTTCTTCGCTCTGCGCAACTAGGCAATGCGCGGCGTTAAATTCCGCCATTTAACCCGCAATGCCATGAAAAAAGCGGAAAGCCCGAACGGAGACAGTAAAGACTGAGCAACGGATTGTCTTAACATTAGGTTCCTATAGTTCCTGCAGTTCCTTGTGCCTACTCTGCCATGTGCGGGATAAAGCTTGAAGCTATAAAGAAAAAACATTAAAAAAACCCTAACTCATAAATCCAACATAAATGAAATCTGCAATATTTCAACTCAACTCGTACCCCTTAGCTAATCGCTAATTAATATTTCGTCAATTAAACACCCAAGTGCTCGGAAACGTAACAAAATTAATTTATTCAATGATGGCATAACTCAAATCTGTGAGAGACAGACGATTTAATTATAATAATGATGGCGAATAACCCTTTGGTTATATGTGAGTTATGAGTTTTATGCGTTCCCATTCTCACACTGTTGCTTATATTGTGATATAGCTGATGGTATTTTGAATATTGGACGAAATGGTTCGAATCCTTTTGAAAGATTTCAATTAGTTATATATATTTTATGTTACACGTATACCAAAGTAAGTAGAGCATACTTTTTTGATAACTTTGATGTGCCTTTACCACATGTCTTTCTGTTGCAAAAGGTATGTAGTAAAGACTTCCTCACCAACTTATTCAAATATATCACATATTTTAATAACTGGAAAGCGTTGGTGTAATCTATGGACAAATATAACTTTGAAATAGTCCAGGTACATAATTAAAACCGACAAAGTTCCCTCTGGCTACCCCGCTAGGGATAGAGCGTGAAGATATATACCATACTTATATACCAAATAAACATGTAAAAAAATTAAAACAGAGAACATAGAAGACAGTTAATCAAATTCTCTGTTATTTTCATAACTTAACACTAAAAGGAAGAAGAGGCCAATCTAATGCATAAGACACGCAGTTCTTTATTTTCCACCTAAATTCAAGATATGACTAACAGAATTTAACGTCACACATAGTGTTTCCAAAGAAAAGCTGACACAAACCTACGACCCTCATGTATACAGCCAGACCCTATCCCACTACATCAAAAACAGTGAACCTACAGTCACATCTCCTCACTAACAACTAAACTAAACCACGACGTTAAAACAAAAGTAAGATGAGAATTTAAATTAACATCGCAATGTAAACCGACATTTTCATTTTCGTTCGTATTTTCGTAAAATCCCCCCCTAGGCTAAATAATACATTCAGGTCAGGCGACTTGCATAGAGCGGTCCCCTAAACGCGATGGAATAATATGATTGAGTTCCATTTTACGAATTCTTAATGAACTAAGATTCATTTACGCGTTTTTTTTATATTTTCTTGGTTCTACCTTTGTTTTAACGTTAAAAATCAAAATATTTCCATATCCTGGTGAGACGAGGGCCTAAATGGCCTTAAATAGGCCATTGTATCGCAGTGGGGCAGCTTATAACTGTAAGCGCGAGTTGCGGGTTCGATTACCACTTGGAAGCAATGGTTATATTTAGAGAGTGCTCGAAGGCTCTTTTCGAACTGATTAAATCATGTGCATTCCTTTATCAGACTACTAGGCGCAGGCAAAGGTTTCATCCACACGTTGTTACATACCTAAATGTCGAACTAAACTGTTTGGGAGCTCGTTTTTGGTGAGAGTTTTGGAACGACCTGTCTACGTCTATTTTTCCTGATAAATTAAACCGTGGAGCCTTTAAGAGTAGAGTGAACAGGTTTCTTTTGGACGGGCGTGTACCACCTTCGTCTTCATCTACATTTTCCATCAGCAGAAATAGAACACAAAAGCCAATTCCATTTCCATAAAAAAATAAAAAGAAACAAAAAATATATTTTCGTACGTAAAGGTAAGCTACGTAAAGTTCGACTACCTAACAAGTAATATCTCTCAATACTTACTTGCGTTATATTTTAATGACTTACTCAGCTATGAAGTTAAAAAAAATTGCATTTCTCACAAATAATCCAAACTATTGTTCTATAAACCACCGAAATTGGCAATTTCGTGCTAAATGGAGTCAAAAATTGTAAGCTTATACGTCATTCGAATATAAATTCTATTACCATTGGCTGGAAGAACTATAATTCCGCGTGTTAATGTCAATTAATTAACCTTTCAATGAAGGGCTGCATACGAAATTTAATATTTCACATTTTGCATTACGTATGAAACGTAAATAGATTATTAACTAATTAAATACTAACGTTTACCTTCGGCTTCGCTCGAGTGATCAAATATAAATAGCTTAGAGTTTTGTATGACACATGGCACATATAAAGGTGAAGGTTGCCATCATTGGACTGGCTCTTTGATTGGACCACCCAATTTTTTTAAAAACTATGCATGTCACGAAGTTAAGTGGTCCAATGTAAGCAACCTTCCCCTAATGTAACTGCTAATGTAAAAGTATGGCTCATCGTGTTTAAAAAAACAAACGTTTCTTTTTAAAATGTTTTAATATTACGATTATAGATTGATCTTAAAGTAAGAAGATCAGTAACTGACGAGTAATCTCTTTTATATATATATATATATATATATATATATATATATATATATATATATATATATATATATATATATATATATATATATATATATATATATATATATATATATATATATATATATATATATATATATATATATATATATATATATATATATATATATATATATATATATATATATATATATATATATATATATATATATATATATATATATATATATATATATATATATATATATATATATATATATATATATATATATATATATATATATATATATATATATATATATATATATATATATATATATATATATATATATATATATGGACTTTCTAAACAAAAAAAATTAGAAACAGTTAAAAGAATTCAAAAGTATTAGAAAGTGTAGTACATTTACAACCAAACAAGGCATCCATGTCAAAATTTAAAACAAGTGAAGTGTAGGGAGAACATTTTTCCGTACCGTTTGATGTTACGCGTACAAAAATAACGAAAAAAAAAGAAACCGCCCAGATTTTGATCTTCTCAGATGATTCTGAAAGATTATAGGATTATGCATAAGCTGTTTACGTCGGAAATTGGAGGAAAAAATACATGGAGTAGGTATTTGTGTAAATTTCGTTGCTAGAGGGCCTGTTACCACTTTTGTTGCTTCGATCAACTGTCCGTGTTGATATTACCTATAGAGAGAAAAATTAATTCTTATAAATATTGTTTTTTTTGTTATTTTTAATATCAAAATCTGCTCAAGTGATCCTTTTAAGTTGTTTAAAGCTTTAATCGGCACACAACCCGAGGCTAAACCGTAATGTAATACTTATCGTAAATTAAAACTGCTTTCCAAAACACCTAATTAATAGATGCTAATGCTTCAAAACACTTCAGCGAGCTCTATTTTTCGTTTATTTCTATTAAATTGGAGTGAACATAATTTTGTGTGAAAACGGGATAAAAAAATATACATTTACATTAAATTAAGAAGGAAAAAAAAAATTTCATTCGTCTACACAATAAGATAGCAAGAGAGCAACGTAGTGTTAAGACACTCTGTTATCTGGTTCCCGACGTTTGAGACATTGCTTCTGTATATGAAACGGTATTCTATGTCTTATAATCGATAATTTCAGTCACTCTACTTTTTACTTTCATTCTTTTTGTTCCACCGCATTTTATTTAAAAAAAAACATACAGACAATACCAAAGATTAAAAATCTTTATTTTGATTGAAATAACACATTTACCACATTTCCAGTGTCTCACAAAAAAAAGATTACTCCACATAGAAGAGACAAAAATGGAGAGTCTAGTGTTAAGACACTCCGTTCTCCGCACACATATACTCTATTTAAAATATTTAGCTAAACAAGAATTTTATAATAAAAAATACGCCTTCTTAATAATATACATAAAATTTCAACTCCATACTATCGCATCAATATATAATCATCGTTTTTTAATCTGTGAACATTGCCACTCTACAATCCAATATGGCGTCATGTTTACGTCATTAGAAAGTAGGGAATTTGGCGGGAACCTCCATTTTCCACCTGCCCGGCAGACTCATGTACCTTGTTTTTTACCTTTCCCCGTTGAAAATCTCAAATCAGTTTAAATTAATTATCGATTCCGGTATACGATACTGTAGAGTGGGATCAAGATTGTAATATGAATGTTTTTTTAATCCTTCTAAGTATAAATAAACTTGTAAATGTTGTTAGGAGAAAAACGGAGAATGAAGTGTTTTAACACTAGCTTCCTACGGTTCCTGCGGTTCCCTCTGCCTACTCTGCTATGTGCGGAATGAAGCGTGAAATTAAACTTTGAAATAGATCTATTTAGAGTGTTTAAGACTTCGCTCAACCAAGGTTCAGAATTAAGATGGAAAGATAAAAAAACAATAATATTATTACTTGAAGACATCGATATTAGTTCTGTTGCTTCGATAATTAGAATGGTTTAAATGATTAGTCACTCCATACAACACTCTCTTCATATAATTTAGCAGAATGTTAAAACGTAACGCTTTATGTTTTTTTTAGCGTAGTTACACCTCTTCTGCCTCGTCTACTATCATAAACTGCCCCACATCCTACACTATAAGTTGAGAGCAAATATTATAAATAAATATAATACACGCGATAAAGGCACTGTCATTAAGTTCAAAGCACTTGGAGTGACGTAACCCAACGCCGCGTACCTAATATCTTAATACAAAAAAATAACTAAAACTCCCTAAAATATAGAAAAGAGACTTCCATACCATAATGTATTACAACCACAAACGTTAACAGACGCAACTATGAAGAGGGTAACGTATAAGGTGTACGCATAACGTTCATTTGACAGCAACACAATGTAATTGTCGCGTGACAGCTTGAATGTTACAATGGTAATATTGTGACTTTTTCGGCCTTGGTCCTTATGGCTCAGCTGCTTGTATACTTCTCTCGTTAGAGGAAACAGGTTTGAATCCGATGTGAGTGTTAAAATTGATTCTATCTCATTAGTGGTAGTTAAGTAGAGTCCTTAGTTGCTTAATAATAAGAAAGCGAGGACCGTCGAGGCGCAGAGGCGCAACGTCTGTAACGCGACGGTTACTGGGTTCGATCCCCAGTCGGAGAAGATGGATTTTTCTATTTCCATTTTCTTCGCTCTGGCATCTAAGGCAAAGCGCGGCGTTGAGTTCCGCAACTCAACACGCAATGCCTCGAAAAACGGCGGAAAGTGGGGACGAAGTAAGCAGGTACTAAGTAACGGAGTGTCTTAACACTAGGTTTTTATGGTTCCTGCAGTTACCTCTGCCTACCCTGCCATGTACGGGATAAAGAGTGAAGCTAAGTAAAATATATATAAATATATATATGTATATATAAAATATATATATGAAATCATACAAAAATACAGGAAAAAAGATATATGTCTGTGCCACTAATACAAGCCCCCTATACACGCGTTCGGTCACCGACTTGGAAAATGACAGGTGACGGCTTCCCAGCAGAGTGGGGCATGTTTATTTGACGTTTTTTTCTCAATAATCATTATTACAATAGAATGTACCTTTTTACCTTGTTATTTGGTTGTCATTTATATTGCGAGGGTAGCCAGTTCAAATTTATATAATAAAATATATTTGTAAAAGGATTGCTGTTGATAATATACAGACAATAGTTTATATTAATTAGGCTTTAAAGTACCTTTCTATCTGAAAGTGGAGAAACGGAGTGTCTTACCATTACATATTCCATCCTAACTACAGCCGGATGAGTTTATAAATTTGATACTCAGCTAAGTGAAGTTGTTTCAGAATTGAAAGATTCACCTTATGTTAAACGAGGTAGGAGCATTTACAGCGCAAAGGCCCAAGTCGTGGGTTCGATTCCTATTTAGGCAAAAAAAAACATTACAAGTTCTATTAAGCTAGGGAAAAACTACTGAAAGAAGTGTCTCAACACTGGATTTCCTCTACCCAGTATAATTGAAATATTAGGTTATAGTATATAATATTAGGCTATAAGTGAAATATTAGGTTAAGCTAAAAAAAAACATTTAACCAAGGAAAACCACAAAAATATAAAGTTGTTTTTTTTTATCAAAACTCGTATCGTAACATATGTACTTAGCTACCTCCTGTGAGTAGATTTAGATAAGGCCGCCCCACACCCCTGTTGTGGCGTCAGTTCAATTACAGTACAACGCGTCAAAATAATGCTACAATACAATAGCTTCACGCTTTATCCCGCACTTAGAAGGATAGACAACGTGAGCCGCAGGAACTGTGAGAACCTAGTGTTAAGACACTCCGTTCCTCACTTTACGCCTTTTTCGGCGGCACTCAACGTCGCCCCTTTCCCTAATTGCCAGAGTGGAGAAAATGGAAATGAAAAAACCCATCTTCTCGAATGGGAATCGAACCCACAGACCGTCGCGTTTACACGCAGACGCTACGTTAGAAATTTCAAGGGAAAAATTAAATATGTATTAAAAAGAAGATCACTATCTCCCACACTTAAATTAGTTCTTGGTAGTCGCTTCAGAAAGTAGATTTCAATTGCGGTACAATTGTATTTGACATTCACAATTGCTTAATACTGTCCCACGTCACTACTTTACTAGTTATTGAGATGGGCAGGATGATGTGCGAAGTTGAGATTTGTGTCCCGGTAGCGGACAGGACATTGTGTGTGAGGATAAAAGTAAATGAGGATTGTATCCACTTCCATTTTTGAGGTTAAACAGTTTTATCACCTGTATATTATCCTTCTGTCATAAGAGGATGCTTATAATACATTAATAAATATATACTTACATTTTCTGTCTAGGAAGACAAAAAAAAGAAAAGAAAGAAAAGTGGAGAGAAGAGAGTTTCGACACTAGGATCACTCAACTTATCATAATACTGCGTGAAGATAAAAGACATATATGTACATGTAGGTAGGTATACCTACTGGGTATAGTAGGAAACGGTCGATCGCACAGTGGGGTCGCTATCTCCCATCGGTGATTACCGACTTTTTGTAAGCTTTTGTTTAGAAGCTTTGTATCTAATGAGCTTCTACATTTAGATCACTATCAGTGATTGTTTCATACTAAATTATATTGTAATATGTTAGTATTTTTTTAATTATATTTTCATATATAATTTGGTTTTGGAAAGGTAATAAATCCTAAATTGTCTTGTTTTTGCTCATTTTAGAGTGTCTATATGTTTACAATGGATTTGTTTTATATATATATATATATATATATATATATATATATATATATATATATATATATATATATATATATATATATATATATATATATATATATATATATATATATATATATATATATATATATATATATATATATATATATATATATATATATATATATATATATATATATATATATATATATATATATATATATATATATATATATATATATATATATATATATATATATATATATATATATATATATATAATGATTATAAAAGAGTGTACGTTTGGTTAGTTGTGCTAATCTCAGGAACTCTTGGACTTGAAGAAACATCATATTATTTGTCTATGCCAAATCGAGGGTATCATAAAGAGGGTTGAGTTCCGTAATTTAATACAGTATGTCAAAAAATAATAAAGCAAGCTACTTTAAAATACATTTGTAACAATGAACTACAGCTAGAATAAGCCATTTAAATTATTTTGAGAATAAAAATGTCTCTTTGGTCTTGTACTTGCTGATCATTTTAATTAACCGTTTGGTTTAAGGCATAGCGCCTGGAATGATACGGTTGAGGGTTCGACTCCCATTTGGGGGTCTTTTACGCTCTGGTACGTAGATCTCGAAATTAACGCGCTAAGAGGGGAACTGTGTGTCTTGCAACAAGGATTCATACAGTACACACAATATAAATATTGTAAATTTTTGTTATATATATTGTAATATATGAAATATATATAAATATTGTGTTATATATATTGTAAATTTTTCTACTTTGATGTAATAAAGTGTACGTAATTACATTTAAATCGCTTTCAGTGCAGGGATATAATTTCCAAACAACACTTATATACAAAAAATTGCAACAAGTAACCTAACTCAAAAAGTAAATAAAAACATAACATACTGTAATAACCGTCCGTAAACTAAAAATATTTAAGATCGATCACATTATACACATTTCGAAGATATTACATGTTAGAAATAAAATTAAATTGATAAAATAAATCCACGTCGCGGACAATAAAACAAATTTGAGAATATTACTAGTTTTCACATTTTTTTCAGCAATTCCAAAAAACATCGAATCCTTTATTATGTTGTACATAAAAAAAATCAACCAGAGACCTACCATTAAGTTACTTAGATCACTTTCATTGACGTGTGTGAATATTGAGGGGAAGGAAATAAGATAATTTATTTATTACTGTATATACATAAACTACTCTACGGTAATATAAATGAAATAATTTAAACGGACTATTCGAGTACGGGACTATCAATAACCACGGACTACTAAAAAGCGTTCGAGACGCCGAGTTTCCAAAAAATATAATATCCAACTAGGCAAAGCGCGGCGTTGAGTTCCGCCACTCAACACGTAATGCGGGGACGGAGAAAGCAGGGACCAAGCAACGGAGTGCCTTTACACTAGGTTCCTACAGTTCCTGCAGTTCCCCCTCTGCCTACTCTGCCATGTGCGGGATAAATATTAAATTGTTTTATTTAATATTTATAAAAATCGCAAAAGTTACAGATCTTTCTATACTCTATGGTACAGTGGTACACACAAAAAAGGGGTAACGTGTCTACCAAAGTATGTATGTATGTTTATTCTCGATTGTGGTAAAATCAAATTTCGCATGTATATTAAATTTTTGACTATGTAACTATATTATTTTTTCTCTCTCTATTGAATCTATATAATTATTGTTTATTCAATCTCAAATTCAAATACCATCACTAATATATGGGAATAAACTGAATAATTTTTTTTTAACATAACCTAACCAATACCCACTACATAGTACCAAAAGAGCTTATTTTATTTGTCTACAACATTTCCATATATTCAAATTCCTTACAATAACATAATTTTTTATCAGATAACATATTTTCAATAATAAAAAAATTAAAGGCAAAAACAACAAGAACTTTGTGCCAAGCCGTAAAACTTACTTAAATGTAATCGACTATAAAACCTAATTTCCATTTAAAGGGTGGGCTATAGTCTATACGTATAAAATAAACAAAACGAGCCACTATATAAATAAATTGGCATTAATACGTACGTAATTGTGTCTGAGGTTGGGAACACCTGCCTCCTACAGCGACTGAGCGTCTTGATACTTTATGGAATGATTAATATCATAGGATTCGTTTGGGGGACGTCTTGGAGTTTATAATGGTCAACATTTTAACATTTTATCGTTTTAAAGTACATTAAAAAATATGAATTTGGCTTTCTTAGAAACACAACGTAATATATATGTATAATTTTTATTACAGGTATTTATGTAAAACCTTATTAATACACATACAACAAACCTTATTAATATATATATATATATATATATATATATATATATATATATATATATATATATATATATATATATATATATATATATATATATATATATATATATATATATATATATATATATATATATATATATATATATATATATATATATATATATATATATATATATATATAGCTCTACTTTCATATAAAATATATTTCATTTATTTTCTATAAGGCAATGAATTGTACTGTATACTACAATATATAGTTCATTAGAACTACTTCGTTAATAAACATGGGTACAAAACAATAGAGTACATACTATTGTGAGATTACTAACGAGATCTAACGATAAAAAATAGATGAGCGATACAAGCACTGTTCATAAATATTTGTAATATTATAGAAACTATTGAACCTATTTACATATCTTTATGATTTTTTATATAGGTATTTACATATTTTTATGCTATCAAAAGAAAAATTTCAAGCAATTCTTCAAATTCATTTATTTATTTTCAATTGAATCAAAGAAAATAAAAATATCTTTATGTATATATCTGTATATAATAAAGCAAAATTCATAAAACAAAAGAACCGTTTTCCAACTGGTTTCTACTTTTAATAGCTTAACAGATTTTAATGCAGTTTTCATCAATAGGCAGATATTAGAGGAATGTTTAAATATGCAATAAATATATGTTATATTTCAAGTTAAGAATATCTAATACTTTTAACATGATATTGCAGAGACACAGTTTTCATACTACTGATTCCACTATATTAAATAAGATAATTTGATAAAAAAGTCAGTCAGTGCAAAGCTATATATGGCCTATATATTCCATTCTATTCCAGTAAAATATCCAATTATATCATATATTATGACGAATACTCTGAAAGATATTCGAGATGTTGTAACAGTTAGCAATAAACGCAGACAAAGCTGCGAAACGGAAAACTAGTATGTCATGGAATCCAAGAAAACAGTACTAAAACGCCATCTGCATTCAAACCCGCTTCGTCTACAACTTATCCTGTAAAGCTTAAAATCTATACAAATGTCTGTCCGTGGTTCCCGCGGGCGCATAACAAATGACAGAACTACAAGTATCAAGACTACAGAGAGCAGGTGTGTTAAAGGGACGTTTTTCTTCTCCTAAGCCTGTGTCGCGCCTTTATAGATGTTTAGAGACAAATTATAGTATTTACATAAATTTGTTTTAAAATATCGAAACGAATATTCGAACCCACGTACTGTGAGTGAATAATCGACAGTCAGAGAATAATTATATTTAAATTATTTTCATTTTATCGTTTCTGCGGAGAGCGCAGCGTTGAGTTCCGCCACTGAATACACAAAGAGTGTCTAAACACTATATTCTTCTTTATATGTGGAAAAAAATGAAGTTGTTCATTCGATACTATAAAATAATATTTGAGTGTAACTTGTCAGAACGTATTGTCCAATGCCATATACTAAGAAACGCTGGGGCAAGTAGATAGTCTACAAATAACTAGAACAATGTATAATATTTGGATAGGCTTTTCCATATCATTCAATTTTAAGTCTAGGCGTTATATTTTATTTTACGTAATACATATTTTAACTATAAATCTATTACTTAGAATACTTTTAAGTTGTTGTACCCCACGTTACTGGTCTCCTAATGTGGGGTCCAAAGATAATCAAAAATTTTAAAATTTCTAAAACCATAATGCACCCTCAACCAATGGGAAACATTATAATAGTTTAAGTTAAGTTTAAGAAGGTTAATTGTGTCATATGTTTTAATCTGTTATGTAAGCATTGTGTTTTTTTCAATAAAGTTATTATTGTTATTACCTACTAATATACTATAAACTCATAATGTGTGGTTTGAATATTTTTTGAAAATTCTGAAAAAATCTTGGGCGTACGTTTCAAAATCAAGCTTTTGAATTGGTTTCTTTCACATACCAATAAAAGAAATAAACAAAATTCGAATACCAACCGGTGACCGCTACGTACCTGAAAAAAAAATGAAAAAGCTTAATATACTTAACTTTATATATTGACATTAAAAGTATATTTCAAATAATTCTGCGAATTACACCTATTTCATTGCTTTGCTCTGGCAACGAAACAAAGTGTGGCGTTAAGCTCCACTGGCCATTTAATATGTAATGTTTCTAATACGGTCGTAGAGCGAAAAGAAGAGTGTCTCGACACTAGGTTCTCTCTGTCTACGCTTCTATATATGGAATATATTATAAAGCAAAAAAATCGGTCTGTATACCGTCTAACTGACGCAATTTTAATAGAATCACATTTTACTCTAAATATATAGCATAGGGTTGGCAAAACCAAAAAAACTTTGAAGTACATTAAATAGTACAAGATAATCACCTTACGTTATATAATTTTAACTACATATAAAATAATGATGCCACTGTAGTGAAATGACGGTATTTTGCGAAGAAGACTGGAGAAGAGAAGAAGAAGAAGTCAATAAGCCCTACATTTATCACTCCTATATATAGAGATACTGTATATTAACTGGTTGGGAGCATAAATTTAATAAAACGTTTCTATAAATTTCCACATACCCCCATACCTAATTTGAATTTAAAACCATCGACAAAGGGAAAACGTTATCCACCTACTAACACCATACAAACATCCTTTATTCTCCCATAACAATCCCAAAGTTTACACCAAAAATATCACCATCGTGGCATAAAATTTTCACTTTGGACCATAATGTTACTGACGGGTCGTTTTAGAACTGGATCTAAGCCACTTTCTTATCTGCGTAATAAAATTTTGTGAAAACCAAGGTGGCGGACAAGCCTCGCTATCTACGCCTTTACAGTAAAATACGACTCGTTCGGGTGACCTCGGCTGTAGGGAATTCTGTGCTTTTTATTATTTTTATATGAACTCGTGATTTTTATCAGGTATCCTGTTTGTAGACGGCTGTGATTTTAAATATTATTTCGCGTTTCGCATTTGAATCTGCATACAAAGCTTGTGAGACCGTTGTGATTCAGTGGATCAGTAGATGCGGGTTCAATTCGGACATTGGTAAAAAAGACATGACTATCCCAACGTCCCAAAAAAAGGTGGAAAATGGAGAACACAGTGTCTTTCTGTCAACTGTCATATATATAGAATCGTAGAGACGATGTAAGTATCATTTACTTTTATCGTCATTATATATATATATATATATATATATATATATATATATATATATATATATATATATATATATATATATATATATATATATATATATATATATATATATATATATATATATATATATATATATATATATATATATATATATATATATATATATATATATATATATATATATATATATATATATATATATATATATATATATATATATATTATTTGGATTTATTGCTAATTTATAAACTCTCACATGGATCTTTAGATGCACCGGATGTATTGTCAGATATTTGCCTATCTGTGCCGCGTACTAACCCCCGTTTCCCTATATCCAAACTATTTTCAATGAGAAGAGTTAGAACAAATGTTGGCAAACATTCCCCTATAAACCTTATAGTAAATACCTATAATGAAATTGGTCCTACATATGATGTTGACATCTTCCATGATACTTTACCTAAAAAAATACTTAAAGAAAATATGTAAAAACTTGAACGCAGCGGGACTCGAACCCGCGCCCTCTTGCAAACCGTGCAAGCGCTCTCACCACTGAGACACACCCACAACGACATAAGTTGTATAAAGCATGTAGGAATTTGGACGCGGCGTGATAAAGAACGCATGGCTCAGTGGTGAGATGTTTTCTTAATGGCACATGTTTTCTTTAAATATTTTTTCTATCCTCAGCGTGGATTAACACTTTAAAAATCATAAAAATACATTACCTAAGTTTAAGAAAAAAAATATTTCTGTCATTTAGCCTTACTCTAATTTAAATTTTATCTTATTTTTATTTCAATTATATGTTTCTTATATTTTCTTAAGTTTATTTTAGTGTGATTAGTTTTGCCTTAACTGTAATTTTCGTTAGAATTTGTGTTTAGTTTATGTTTATGTTTGTTTTCATGTCAAAATATTGTCTCACATATTTTTATGATTTTTAAAGTGTTAATCCACACTGAGGATAGAAAAAATACTTAAAGAAAACATATAAAAATTTTGAACGCAGCGGGACTCGAACCCGCGCCCTCCTGCGAACCGTGCAGGCGCTCTCACCACTGAGCCATGCGTTCTACATCACGCCGCGTTGAAATTCTTATATGCTTTTATACAACTTATATCGTTGTTAGCATCTCTGTAGGGAGATTTTTACAAATTTCCGCTACCCAAAGACCATTACAAAGAACAATCGTTTGGCGAGAGAGATTGCTATTTTTATTAAATATTTTTATGATTTTTAAAGTGTTAATCCACACTGAGGATAGAAAAAATACTTAAAGAAAACATATAAAAATTTGAACGCAGCGGGACTCGAACCCGCGCCCTCCTGCGAACCGTGCAAGCGCTCTCACCACTGAGCCATGCGTTCTACATCACGCCGCGTTGAAATTCTTATATGCTTTTATACAACTTATATCGTTGTTAGCATCTCTGTAGGGAGATTTTTACAAATTTCCGCTACCCAAAGACCATTACAAAGAACAATCGTTTGGCGAGAGAGATTGCTATTTTTATTAAATATTTCGATGATTTTTAAAGTGTTTATCCACACTGAGGATAGAAAAAATACTTAAAGAAAACATATAAAAATTTGAACGCAGCGGGACTCGAACCCGCGCCCTCCTGCGAACCGTGCAGGCGCTCTCACCACTGAGCCATGCGTTCTACATCACGCCGCGTTGAAATTCTTATATGCTTTTATACAACTTATATCGTTGTTAGCATCTCTGTAGGGAGATTTTTACAAATTTCCGCTACCCAAAGACCATTACAAAGAACAATCGTTTGGCGAGAGAGATTGCTATTTTTATTAAATATTTTTGATGATTTTTAAAGTGTTAATCCACACTGAGGATAGAAAAAATACTTAAAGAAAACATATAAAAATTTGAACGCAGCGGGACTCGAACCCGCGCCCTCCTGCGAACCGTGCAGGCGCTCTCACCACTGAGCCATGCGTTCTACATCACGCCGCGTTGAAATTCTTATATGCTTTTATACAACTTATATCGTTGTTAGCATCTCTGTAGGGAGATTTTTACAAATTTCCGCTACCCAAAGACCATTACAAAGAACAATCGTTTGGCGAGAGAGATTGCTATTTTTATTAAATATTTTTGATGATTTTTAAAGTGTTAATCCACACTGAGGATAGAAAAAATACTTAAAGAAAACATATAAAAATTTGAACGCAGCGGGACTCGAACCCGCGCCCTCCTGCGAACCGTGCAGGCGCTCTCACCACTGAGCCATGCCACACTTTAAAAATCATAAAAATATTTAATAAAAATAGCAATCTCTCTCGCCAAACGATTGTTCTTTGTAATGGTCTTTGGGTAGCGGAAATTTATAAAAATCTCCCTACAGAGATGCTAACAACGATATAAGTTGTATAAAAGCATATAAGAATTTCAACGCGGCGTGATGTAGAACGCATGGCTCAGTGGTGAGAGCGCCTGCACGGTTCGCAGGAGGGCGCGGGTTCGAGTCCCGCTGCGTTCAAATTTTTATATGTTTTCTTTAAGTATTTTTTCTATCCTCAGTGTGGATTAACACTTTAAAAATCATAAAAATATTTAATAAAAATAGCAATCTCTCTCGCCAAACGATTGTTCTTTGTAATGGTCTTTGGGTAGCGGAAATTTGTAAAAATCTCCCTACAGAGATACTAACAACGATATAAGTTGTATAAAAGCATATAAGAATTTCAACGCGGCGTGATGTAGAACGCATGGCTCAGTGGTGAGAGCGCCTGCACGGTTCGCAGGAGGGCGCGGGTTTGAGTCCCGCTGCGTTCAAATTTTTATATGTTTTCTTTAAGTATTTTTTCTATCCTCAGTGTGGATTAACACTTTAAAAATCATAAAAATATTTAATAAAAATAGCAATCTCTCTCGCCAAACGATTGTTCTTTGTAATGGTCTTTGGGTAGCGGAAATTTGTAAAAATCTCCCTACAGAGATGCTAACAACGATATAAGTTGTATAAAAGCATATAAGAATTTCAACGCGGCGTGATGTAGAACGCATGGCTCAGTGGTGAGAGCGCCTGCACGGTTCGCAGGAGGGCGCGGGTTTGAGTCCCGCTGCGTTCAAATTTTTATATGTTTTCTTTAAGTATTTTTTCTATCCTCAGTGTGGATTAACACTTTAAAAATCATAAAAATATTTAATAAAAATAGCATTCTCTCTCGCCAAACGATTGTTCTTTGTAATGGTCTTTGGGTAGCGGAAATTTGTAAAAATCTCCCTACAGAGATGCTAACAACGATATAAGTTGTATAAAAGCATATAAGAATTTCAACGCGGCGTGATGTAGAACGCATGGCTCAGTGGTGAGAGCGCCTGCACGGTTCGCAGGAGGGCGCGGGTTCGAGTCCCGCTGCGTTCAAATTTTTATATGTTTTCTTTAAGTATTTTTTCTATCCTCAGTGTGGATTAACACTTTAAAAATCATAAAAATATTTAATAAAAATAGCAATCTCTCTCGCCAAACGATTGTTCTTTGTAATGGTCTTTGGGTAGCGGAAATTTGTAAAAATCTCCCTACAGAGATACTAACAACGATATAAGTTGTATAAAAGCATATAAGAATTTCAACGCGGCGTGATGTAGAACGCATGGCTCAGTGGTGAGAGCGCCTGCACGGTTCGCAGGAGGGCGCGGGTTCGAGTCCCGCTGCGTTCAAATTTTTATATGTTTTCTTTAAGTATATTGTCTCACATTTTTTTAAATTTGATATTCTTATTGTAGCAAGTGTCGTACACACCTGTAATGGTGTACCACTCAGAATAAGTCTGATGTTCCTTTATTAACTACTATTTTTATTGTGTGTATGCCGACGGTGTGTCTTTTAAATTCAATAAATATATATATATATATATATATATATATATATATATATATATATATATATATATATATATATATATATATATATATATATATATATATATATATATATATATATATATATATATATATATATATATATATATATATATATATATATATATATATATATATATATATATATATATATATATATATATATATATATATATATATATATATATATATATATATATATATATATATATATATATATATATATATATATATATATATATATATCTATATATATATATATATATATATATACATGAACTTGTACATGTATATATATGTAAATGTACATATACATATACATACACATATAAACAAATCAATCCCACCAGAACTACATCATAACTAAACATGAAACCAAGCCACTCCAACACCACCTCTTGCTGGGAGAATCCAAATTTATTGACGCAATAGGTTAGGCATAGTGTATACGTGTGACACTCAAAACTCGTCATTGTCGCCTATGACTGAATGGCAGTCAAATTAGTAGGCGTCGACAGATGTCAGTATGATGTCCGCTCGATACGTTGATTGCGTTTTGGAGATTGACACAGTGTTGGACGGACAAACTGTTAACACAAGCCTAATGTATGAATCAAGAGTTTGGAACTCGTTTCGAGAACTTAGGAATAAATTTTAGAATAATTTCTTAACAAGTGAAGTAGAAGAATGACGCAGCAGCACAAACGTTTGACTGTAGACACTAAGGTTGTGGGTTCATCCACATGAATGTATTAAGTAATAAAATTTGAAAACCTTTTGTATTTGTATTGCAATTTTAATGAGCAAGCTGTGCATATAGTTGTACCTATATTTTTTAACAGTTTTTTAAAGCTGCATATGTAATATCGATATGCACTATTATAAAAATCTTTTAATAATGAAATAAATAATTTTAATCTATCTGTAAATGACTTTATGTATCTGTGGAAATTATAAGACCATTAACATTACACATCACTACTTATATCAAAGTAGACAGAGAATCGAGTGTCCAGACACTCTCTTTTCCTTTTCAGTTAAATTAAACTCAATTAACCCAACCAAATGGACACATCAAGCATCACTAATTTTAGTATACAGTTTTTTTTCTACTGGCTTTGACAGCGAAGTTGGGAAGGGAAGAGGATACTCTTTACCTAATAATTGCAACCACTATCATATCTGATTGACTAAAGTCAATCAGATACTAAAGTATACCTACATCCAATTCGTTTACTAAAAAAATATTTTTTTTATCTTGACGCTTTATCCCGCACATGGCAGGGTAGGCAGAAGGAACTGTAGGAACCTAGTGTTAAGACACTCCGTTGCTTACTTCCTGCTTTCTCCGTCCCCGTTTTCCGCCTTTTTTCGAGACATTACGTATTGAGCGACGAAATTCTACGCCGCGCTTTCCGAAGAAAATGGAAATAGGAAAATCCATCTTCTCCGCGTGGGAATCGAACCCACAAACCGTCACGTCACCACAAACAGGCAGCCGTCTGCTTCTGCGCCACGATGGTCTTTATATACTAATAATAATAATTCCCATAAAACCTAAAAAAAGACTAATACACCTAATTTCTGCAGACCCAATGCCTAAAACAACAAGTAAGAGAGCCATAGTCAATAACAATTAGTTACTTATATAACCTACATCATTTTACCTAATACCAATTACTCTGTTTTTTTTTCCTTCGTAACTAATTTAGGTCAGACGAAATACTTTTTGTATTAACTAAGTAACGCTTACCTACGCTTCTTTTTTTTAACTTCACGCTTTGTCCTGCATATTGCAGGGTAGGCAGAGGGAAACTGCAGGGACCATATGAACCTAGTGTTAAGACCCTACGTTGCTTAGTCTCTGCTTTCTTCGTTTCCGCTTTCCGCCTTTTTCGAGGCATTGGGTATTGAGTGGCGGAACTCAACGCCGCGCTTTGTTTAGTTTCCAGAGCGAAGAAAATGTAAATGGAAAAATCCATCTTCCCCGAGTGGGAATCGAAGCCTCAAACCGTCGCGTCTACAGGCAGACGCTTACGCCTTTGCGTACATAAATTACTTGCTACATTAGTATAACTGTCATTTAAAATACTGGACGCGCAATATATTGAATTTTAATATAGAAATAAAATATTCACCACATTAAAGTACAAATAAGACATGTTTAGTATTTTTTACGATTAATACAATCGTCATCTCACTTTCTCTGACTACTCCTTCAATCTCGTCTATAAATCCCGTCCATATGCATTACCCAGACTGGGTATCGAACCCACAATTACAGCACTAATAGATATCGATAACCTATTATGACACAATAGTCACAAAATATCAGAATTTCCAAACACATAAAATCTTATAGGCCTTAGGATTTCTACCTAGCGGTAACTAGTCGTAAATGCTAATGTAACTAGATCATTACATCGAAATTTACAACCTATGGAAAACCTACCTAGTACTTAAATAGATACCTACCTAGTATTTATAAATAGATAACCTACCTAACCTATAATAGATAGACTATAAACTTTAAACTTATTTCTAGGTTCAGACTTCGTTCAGTTTATTACTGGCAACTGTCGCACGAACGTTATTTACTTCGACCTGACATGCATATAGCTGGGTCGAATTAGATGAAATTGTAATCATAATGTATTTTTCAAATTATACATTAAGTTCCAAATATGAAGGCAGGGAGTAAGCAATGGAGTATCTTAACACTAGGTGGATATGGTTCCTGCATTTCCCTCTGCCTAACCTGCAATATGCGGGATAAAGCGTGAAGCTAAAAAAAAACCGTTCCAAATTAGACATATTTTTGGAATGTAACTGTCATCTATATAAGTAGGTTCAATTCCGTATAAAAATTTACATATAAATCAATTTTATTATAGCTATTTTTAGTTTAATTTAAAATTTTGCGTTCAATTTTCGAGTTATTGCGTGTTTCGTGGTAGATCTTTGTTTACTAGAGTTGGTAAACAATTTCAATACAGTCACTACCCCGAGCTGGGATTGAATCCACAACCATCGCGTTAACAAACGCTCGCTGTCTAATTATAGATATTTATAACTATTAATAACATAAAAAATACTGACAATTCAACCAAAAACCAAAAAAGCACCTAAAAAAGAACGTAAACCCCATACAATACCCCAAAAAATTCCACAAACCACATAAAGCAAAAAAAATTACACCTCATTAACTAGTTAAATACCCAAATAAAGGAAAAGGGGGGTGGAGAAGAGAAAAAAAACCAAAAAAAGTATATAAACGAGCGACTCCTCCAAATGTTAGCATTGTTACGTTTTTTTATTCATCAATCTATTGTTTCAGCCAACTGCGACGGGTTGGGCTTCAAAATGAATGGAGTATATTTACTTGGCTTTATTTTTTAAAGTCTTTGTAAGACATTTGGCGTGTCTTTAAGATGCCACCCCGTTGTTCTGGATCTAGATGTTATACTTGCTGTCGACCTTCGGGGTATTTTCTTTGACATGTTGTTAAAAGAGGCATTATTATTATTATTATTTATTTTTTATGTCTTCACGCTATGTCCCGCACGTGGCAGGGTAGGCAGAGAGAACTGCAGGAACCATAGGAACATAGTGTTAAGACACTCCGTTGCTTAGTTGCCTGATTTTTTAATTTGTATTGCTTTTTAGAGGCAATTCAATTTTTATAGTTTTAATACTTTTTAAATTATAGTGGCAGAGAACACCTAGTAATAGAGATACAGAGAGAACTCACTCTCTCTTTTTCTCTCTTGAAGGAGAGAAAATAGATAAAATAAGAATTTGTTTGTTTCACGGCACTTATATTAGGAACTACATTTTTGACATCAACTTTTTTCGGTCTAATAATTCATTCATATAAATATAATATATAAATTTATTTCTTTTTGCTAGGCCTAATATATTACACACATGACATTTATAAAACAAATGTAAAACAAAACAACCACTAATAGTCACCTAACCATACTATTAAGGAAACGGAAGTCCTACCGATAAGTGATCACAGTTTTATCATAAATATTCATATCAATGACAATCTTAGATCGCGATAGCTCTTGATGCACTGTGAATTGCATTAAATGTCTTATTATGTTACTAGATGACTCGGTTCGATTCCTGGTTATATGTGACATTAATAATTTAATAGTTAATTTAAAGGTAGGGGTCGTCAGTTCGAAGCTTAGCTAAGGTAGATATTTTTAACCTAATTTTATTTATAGGCAATAAGCAATAAACAAGAGTGATAAGAGATAACGAGAGTGTAATAAGAGATGGTAATGATAAGAGAATATCTCACATTT
The DNA here is from genome assembly GCA_037178615.1 of Dione vanillae. Taxonomy (NCBI): domain Eukaryota; kingdom Metazoa; phylum Arthropoda; class Insecta; order Lepidoptera; family Nymphalidae; genus Dione; species Dione vanillae. The sequence continues at coordinate 785,826 of JAZFAU010000325.1, read as the reverse complement.
CCTACAAACCCTGAAAAATATGTGAAATTTTTTTTATCCCATATAGAACAGTAATCTTTTCTTCTAAAAATAGAAATAATTTTAATATAATCATTCCTCATTCCGAATAGCATCGAACCCAGTCCCTGCAATCACAGACCGTCGCTGTACCTGTAGTACGTTTAAGTGAGTACTAATTAACCGACTTCTAAAAGAAGCAGATTCTTTGTTTAACATGTATATTTATTTTTATATATATAAATCGATATATCAGTTGTTTTTGAATCAATTTTGAGCAATTTGGCATTACTTTTTATTTGAAAGATAGTACTTCTGAATAGGAGATCACCTTACCGACTCCAATCGCAACGAATTTTAAATACTAAATAGGTTTCATATTAGTAAATACGTCCCCAAAGTAATTTTATTTATTATAAAGTAATTTAAATATTGTTATATTTGAAGTTGGTTTTTTTAATATAGCAATAAAGCAGGTTCTCTTCGTACAATTTATTGAAGCGACATTGTACTACATTTAATTAGCAATTTGATTTAAGATTTTTTCTTTTAAGGACATTTTTTATCTCTATTAAATACAGATATAAATCTTTATCCGGTGTTGCCAACAACAAAAAATAAGGAAATACACGTAGAAAACCACCTAAAAAAACACCAAACGAAACCCAACATAAACAACAGTGTTGCACTAATACGTTTTTAATTCGCGATTTCTAATTTTGACTTAACGTTTATTGAATAAAGCCGGGGCATTACACCAGCGCGTGACAAGCGACAATAAGAGATCGATACAAAACTCATTTATCAAAGAGCCGGCGGTGCCTTTATTTATGTAGTAATGTAAATATTATTGATTGATTTCGTTAACCGAGTGGAGGGCTAATATGAATAATGTGTAGGCGGAGAGAGTGTGAGTTTAGTCACTCTGCTTAGGGCAAGAGTTCGTGGATATTAAAAAATAGTTTTTTTCCCTTTTATTTTTTTAATTGAATATTCTCCACAAATTACGCTAAATAGAGAAGAATAAAGAATCTTTGTCAAATAATTTCAACTTAGTCGTGGATTCAGAACATTTAATTTCTTAATCAATTGATTTCGTTAACCGAGTGGAGACCTAATATATAATATGTATAATACTTAGGCGGAGAGAATGTGAGATTAGTCACTTTACTTAAATATGACCCGCGTATAAGCTCGAGGAAAACATTGAAAAATTCTCTGTTATTTCTATTTGCTTTAGTTTATTTTATTGAATATTCTCCACAAATCCTGGTAAATAGAGAAGAATAAAGAATTCTTGCCAACTGAGACGTGGATATGAAACCTGAAAGATCATTACAGATATATGTAATTCTCTGATATTATTTATTTATTCTGAGTGTACTTTAAAATTACTTCACGTACTTAAGGTGTAACCTTATTTCTTATTTTCAGCGCAAAAATGTATCAAATTTCAATAACTGAAAAAAATCAATCTAACAAGTTAATGATTGCAATTATTAATAGACATAATAAATGATGAAACCCATTCAGAAACAAAAAAATATTTCAATTAGATAGGTACTGTACTTGTAAGAGGCAGTATAAGAATTCTCGAATATTTTGGTAAGTAGAAGGAACAAAAAAAATCGATGACCGTTGTGGCGCAGAGGCGTAACCGTCTGCTTGTAAACGCGACAGTTTCTGGGTTGAATTCCCACTCGAGGAAGATAGATTTTTCTATTTGCATTTACTTCGCTCTGGCAACTAGGCAAAGCGCGGCGTTGAGTTCCGCCACTCAACACGCAATGCCTCGAAAAAGGCGGAAAGCGGGGACGGAAAAAAGCAGGGACTAAAGCAACGGAGTGTCGGAGGTTCGTATGGTTCCTGCAGTTCCCTCTGTCTACCCTGCCATGTGCGGGATAAAGCGTGAAGCTAAAAAAAATCGCCAAACTGGCCTCAAACCTAAAACAACTATCTTTAGTCAGGTACTGCGCCACGGCGGCCCTCGCTAACTACTCAAAATAATTTATTTTTAATCTATATATCACTATTTTTTTAACATTTATTAAAGTTTTAACATAATAATACAATGAGAAAGTAAAATTAGTTCTCTAAAGTAGGAAAACCTCGCCCTCTCCTATTTTTAACCCCTTCCTTTAATACATTAATACATGAACACAATAACAATTAAAATTGCGTGTAAACGCAACGGTTCGTGGATTCGATTGCCACTTAGGGAGAATGGATTATTCTATTACCATTTTATTCGCTCTGGCAATTAGGAAAACGCGGCGTTGAATTCCGCAACTCAACACGCACTACTTCGAATAAAAAGCAATGAACGGAGTGTATTAACACTAGGTTTCCGCGTTTCCTGCGTTTCTCTCCGCCTAACCTGCTACGAGCGGGATAAAGCGTGAAAATAATTTAATTTTAACAAATAAAACAAAAGATTCTGCAGTGATACAAATAACGGCGTTAAGTTTCGCCAAGGTGTGGTATTAACTATGTTTCACAGAAATATTCACTATTTGTATTGTAAACCAATCAACAAAAAAAATATAATTTGTATAACAGGAAGCGGATGCGGCCGAAATCGCGCGGACGTAAGAGCTCTCCTCGAAACGATTTGTCAATAGCCCGTGTACTGGATAGGGTGTGTGTTGATACTTTTATCATAATTATAAAAAATGTACATACAATTCTAACATACAACACGGAATATCTCGCAAACTTGGCGTAACACTTTATTTTTTTTTCAAAGGATTAAAAGATAAGAATTTAACTTTTTCAAATTATCTTTTTCTATGAAATAAAACCTTAAATATTTTGCTGTACTAAAATTGAATTGCGTAGGTAGGCAATTTAATAACAGTAAGTAACCATTACGCTTGCAACGAGTCATCAGTTTTTATTATATACAATTTGTTTGTACTAACATTACACAATCTATCTACAACCCTAACGATATATGTGAATACTAGTTTATACCTGCTGCTTTACGCCTGATGAAAATGACTAAACCGTATTCTCACTGACCAGTAGGTAGAGTAGGTTGAGGCACAGCGGGCTACAATTAAACGATTAACGTGATTATATAACGTTTACGTGTTGAGGTAGGCTATCAGGCTTTTATGGTAGCGACTGCTGGATGGTAGCTTAGACGATTTTTTTTAAATAGAATTATAAATATTTACAAAAATCTATATAAATAAAATATTTTCGAGATTAAAGCATCTAACCCTACAAAACTGTTCAACAAAGAAAATTATTAACGTACTAAGCTTCTTTCCAAAACCAAAGATAAAAAATACACACACGCAAGACACTTATATACAAAAAAAAAAGAAAAAAGAAGCGTATTACGCAATCAAGTATCAAGACAGTATCCCCGTGTATAGTTTTCGACAAGTTTTGATCGTCACTACGCGTCGTTAAGTGATTGGCTCTCAGCCGGACTGTCGATTTTATATACATTTGTTTGTGAGATTTCTGTTTTTACATAGCAAAAGAAGCTTATAAAGCTACGCATTATACTCGTTGCGTAAAAAATATGTTATATTATATTTCCTTAGGAATAAAATATTGAAATATTTTCACATCATTTAGATCATTACATGGTATATAAACACACACATTATATACATATATATATATATATATATATATATACATATATTATATATATATATATATATATATATATATATATATATATATATATATATATATATATATATATATATATATATATATATATATATATATATATATATATATATATATATATATATATATATATATATATATATATATATATATATATATATATATATATATATATATATATATATATATATATATATATATATATATATATATATATATATATATATATATATATATATATATATATATATATATATATATTTGTGAATATATGTGTGTGTTCATTGTATACAGTTGCTATAAAATGATCTTTAAAAGTCAATAATTTAACTTATTATTAATCGTTTTACTAAGGGATCACCTGATGGTTGATTATACATATATATCAATACATATAGGACATAAGTTACTATATCAAAAAAAAACATGATCAATTCAATTCATAAAACGTCAAATTCTCTTATTTCCTTTAACTTAAAAACCATCTCATTAATAAATTCGTCTCTCATAAAAAGCATACATACAATATATCTAGATTAATTACTCCAGCTGTATGTATGTAGACATATATACATACACATATAACATACATATATTAAACTTATCACATTATAGCACAGCTGGCCACCGGTTACTCAGCGAGTAAGCAGGTTCAATCCCAGGGGAGGGCATTTCACGCCCATCCAAATGGAATGCCCATGTTCCAACCCTCGCGAGGACACGAGAAAAATGTTTCATCGTTTCACTGTGAATTTGTGAATTATGCGTACGTACTCGTACAGTTTTAGTTGAATTATAAAATAGGTGATATTAATGTTGACAGTTTGTGTGTTTGAATAATGACATTTTTTTTTAATTATTTTCTTTATCAGCAAAGTAGATTTAGACATTGTTTATTAGATTGCCAATATCATAGATATAACTATATTACAAAAATTACTTGTTAATTTTGAAAATATATTATCGAAAATATATTACTCTAATATATGTATAATTAACGTTGTTTCGAAATCATCTCTATAACTATATATCTAAGGTCAAAGTCACTTCAGACACTTAGGTAATACTGTACACTATTGTTTCACGTACATTGACATATTTGATGTGGCATTCAATAATTTTATCCTTTTACTTTGACGTATTGGGCGATATTTCAGATAGACAATAATATATATATAAGTATAGTGAAGTAATGTCAATATATTGAAAATCAAAACAATGCGAAAAGCAATACTTCGCTTTATCTAAACTAGTGTGGAGATATAAAAAAATCCCAAGTCGTGAATCGATCCCAAAACCAAAGCTGAAATTCAGATACTATCCCACTGCTACACAATGATCTTTATAATGAAATTAGGTATACATGCATATAATCTATATATACAGTAATCCCCCCTAGAACACGTTACTCTTATAACGCGTTTTCATATAACGCGATTTCATGTCCCTCGTATAACACGTGTTTTCCTCCATATAACACGGGGTTCTTGGTTTGATTTTAATAAAACGCATACGAGTATATTTCGTTCATAACATAGTTTTTCCTTAATATTCGATTTAAACCCTCTTTAACAAGAAAATTAAACGTGAATCATTTGTATATAACGCGTTATACGAGGTCATACGAGTGCGTTTTACGACAATTTTCGTACAACACGTTTTCCTATAACGCGGACGTTACCGTGTATAGACACTTTATTATATATGTATAAAAGAAATTAAAAAAAAACATACAATTCGCCCTCTGAAGCAAATTTACGAAATCACCTCTTAATACCGATTTACATTAAACGGCTCGAATTACACGTTGTTTGCTTGAAATATAATATTTAAATTAGAACACATATATAAGATAACATACATTTATATATAAACATAAATAAAAAAAACAACTTATAACTGACTTCATTTGTATTTACAATACCATTATCTTTATTTTCGCTTGTCTTTAAGTTATAGTATGCAACTTCGGAGTGATTAGACTCTAGTTATCCCGTGAGGAGTGTAGGAGTGTTTAGACACTCTGTATAAGGAAAAAGAGTGTTCTACAGCGAAATTTAAGCTCTTCATGTAACCAAACTAAATTTAACTTTATTTTATACAAGTATGTATATCGTGTTCAGGCATAGATTATTCATATACATACATATATACATATATCTATATATAAATACATTCGATTACGTATAGTTAATACTCTAATTGGTTCGTCCGTCCGTCATCGAATCGATCGAAACTAATTTTAGTTTAACGTTTAATATTCATATAACGATAATGCGACTCCTTTGTAACATAGTTCTGTACAGTTTGTTTGAGTTGTGTCGCTTTTTAGGATTGTTTTAGGTTTTCATATGTTATAAAGGAAATTTGACATATATTAAAATTCCAATATTAACAAAATTGTAAGACTTTTTTAGTTCACGCATTATCCCGCATGAAATATCGACAAAAAGCAGTTTCTCTGGCATTCGAATTCCACCACAATTACGTATTAAGTAGTGGAAAGAAAATAATTCCTCCCACGACGGTATTTGAACCGACTACAATCGCATTTTTAACCATGCAAAGTTCAACTACGCTATAAAGGCATCTATCACACATATTCAGAATAAAGATTGCGTTACAGGAAAAATATCATTTAAAAGGTTTTCCTTGTAGCTTCGAACGCGTCGCTAATATTTAGTATGAGCTTATAGGAGTGTATGTATGTTTCTGTCACAATTTCTCGAGAGCTGAGACCAGTGGGCGCGAGTAATTTGTATACAAGTCATCTATTTAATAGACTCTATAGTGGCTCAGTGGAACTTTCAAGCTAAACTCATAAGTTGTATATTCGAATTCTACATAAAGAAATTTAAATTTAAAACTATATATTCTTCACATCATCATTTTTATTTCTATTTCAATTTTCTTCGCTCTGGACACTAGGCAAAGTGCGGGGTTGAGTTCTGTCACATAATACGCAATGCCTCGAAAGGGACGAGCAGGGACGGAGAAAGCCGGTACTAAGTAACGGAGTGTCTTAGCACTAAGTTCCTATGGTTCCTCTGTGAAGTGAAGGTGAAAGTGTGAAGCTAAAAAAAATATATCACTTGATTCTTGCCTCCAAATAGAAAAGAAACAATAATTCAGATAGACCTTGTTTAATTATTGAGCCCGAGTTTACGACTGCCTTTTTAGTTATTTATGTTAAAAAGTTGTAGGCATAGGTCACGTTCTAGTCTACTACAATAAAAACTTTAGACACGAAGCTTTTTTCTTTACCATACTTCTCTCTTTAACAGAGATATTAAGATATTTATTATATTTATTTTTTTTAACTAAATTATGAATTTCTGTGATATTTAGATTTTCTACCAAGTACTTCAAATCAAATATGCACAAATGCATCTGTATTTTTGTAACTAAATTTCTCGAAAACTAAGTCATGTTTGATTAAATAGTTTAATTTAATGCGATTTTGCAAAAAATGGTTCATTGGTTAATATCCAAACTAATTAGGTAATAATATACATTACCTCAACAAGGTAAAGGTAAAATGCTTAGTCAGTCAAAAGGGTGGCCAATATCGAATCAAATCGATATGGACAGACATTGCACGACACACACACACATATATATATATATATATATATATATATATATATATATATATATATATATATATATATATATATATATATATATATATATATATATATATATATATATATATATATATATATATATATATATATATATATATATATATATATATATATATATATATATATAAGTATATATACATAAATATCTTCACCGACGTGTATACGTACGTACGTAAAGTTATTTGAGTTATTTTATATAATAAAGTTTGTTGCAGTCCGAACTTTGCGGGGCGTTTGTAAGCCGTAAGTCCTCTGGGAATTAGACGGGAGTATTGAAATAAAATATTTAACAATGACAAAGTTAGAAATAACTGTGAAAATACATATACATGGGGAACTTGTTTAAACGTCGTCTTTTATGCTCTTGACTTACTATATTGCTACTAGTATTTGTTAAGAATATATATTTTTTTCTTTTATTTTTTTGTTAGCTTCACGCTTTATCCCGCACATGGCAGGGTAGGCAGAGGGAACTGCAGGGACCGTGGGAACCTAGTGTTAAGACACTCTCAACTAAGTAACATTAGTAGGAATATTTCAAATTTTGTTAAGTGGTAGAGCCAAGCTACACCAACACCAGTAGCTCAAAAGGGCCAAACTCGAACCGGGTAATTACCACGCTCTCACAGAATGTCCGTTCAACATCAGATGGCCCCTCTGCTCGTTCGCCATCTTATAATATAGAAAAAAGATAAGGCGAGGATCTCAGAAATTAAAGGTGCAAAAGACAGGGTCTGCTTAAGCCTACAGTAAAGTCACCAGGCAAGCTGTTCTGAACTTCTTTTCTTGTAACGTCACTCCTGTCCTAGGACCAACCCAGTCAATGCATACTATGTTAAAGAGTTTCTATCACAATTATGGTAAAACCCTTATATATTATTATAAGCCTATATACTAACACACATACAAACACATGTGCTATAACTCTAAAACACTCGAATCACAATACGCAGCGCTTAGCTTCATTTACCAGCCATATTATAAACTATTTAATTAGGTCAAGAGATCTTTTTATGTGAAAGTCTGTTTTTTTAATTAAACTGCAACATGCGGCCGCCACAAAGGGAACGGAGCTCTCCCAAGGAAGGATTATTATAATAAAGAATTCTTTGCGAAAATATCAACATTTAATGCTTATGATTTTCTTTTGCACACATTTATGCTGGGTCGTTTTTTTTCTAAATAAGGAGTATTTATTTTGTAAACACACACACACATAAACATATATATATATATATATATATATACATATATATATATATATATATATATATATATATATATATATATATATATATATATATATATATATATATATATATATATATATATATATATATATATATATATATATATATATATATATATATATATATATATATATATATATATATATATATATATATATATATATATATATATATATATATATATATATATATATATATATATATTTTTATATATATATATTTATATATATATATATATATATATATATATATATATATATATATATATATATAAATATATATATTTTTGCCTAGTTGCCAGAGCGAAGAATATGGAAATTAAGTTATCCATCCTCTCATGATAATCGAACCCACTAACCGTTGCATTAACGCAGAGGCTGCGCTTTTGCGCCACGGCGGTCTTCAGAAACATTTCTTATAATAGAAACAAAAGAATTATCCAAAAATAAAAAAAATACAACAAATTTATTTTGTAGTTCATTTTATATATAAATACTGCACTCAACAGCAAATTGAAGTTATCAGGTCATATAACTTGTACTTCGTGGACGCGAATTTACGAAATTTAAACAAGTAGCTGGAAATTATTGTGTTTATAAACAGATAAATCTAAAAAAACGAATTATTGATTTATAATTGTTGTTAATTTCATACAAAGTAAGTGGGTTCAAATTTAAGCATGTCAACTTTTTTAGGCTCTTTATATTGTATTTATTTTAATATTTTACTTTATATTAATATTTGTATTTTTCCTTATCATAAAGTGTACTTAATTATGTGTTTTGTAAATGATTTTTAAAGACACGATTACTGTGTATTATATCGATTGGCTACAGTGCTAGGGCGGTTCTCTCCAACAGCCGGCTGGGAGAACCTAATATCGAAACATTTTCAATCCTTTGTCCCAAACATTTAAGTATTTTGCAAGTGGCGTAACTTAACACCGCCTTTGGCAAATTTGCTTGGTTGCTAAAATGATAAATCTTGATTTCTTTCAGTGCTACTTTTGTAGACCCTCTCTCAGAGCGAGCTTATTCTCCCTAAGGATGTGTCTACACTGTCAACCAGTCACATACGTATAGTAACGAAGAAGATATATATATATATATATATATATATATATATATATATATATATATATATATATATATATATATATATATATATATATATATATATATATATATACATATATATATATATATATATATATATATATATATATATATATATATATATATATATATATATATATATATATATATATATATATATATATCTTCTTCGTTACTATACGTATGTGACTGGTTGACAGTGTAGACACATCCTTAGGGAGAATAAGCTCGCTCTGAGAGAGGGTCTACAAAAGTAGCACTGAAAGAAATCAAGATTTATCATTTTAGCAACCAAGCAAATTTGCCAAAGGCGGTGTTAAGTTACGCCACTTGCAAAATACTTAAATGTTTGGGACAAAGGATTGAAAATGTTTCGATATTAGGTTCTCCCAGCCGGCTGTTGGAGAGAACCGCCCTAGCACTGTAGCCAATCGATATAATACACAGTAATCGTGTCTTTAAAAATCATTTACAAAACACATAATTAAGTACACTTTATGATAAGGAAAAATACAAATATTAATATAAAGTAAAATATTAAAATAAATACAATATAAAGAGCCTAAAAAAGTTGACATGCTTAAATTTGAACCCACTTACTTTGTATGAAATTAACAACAATTATAAATCAATAATTCGTTTTTTTAGATTTATCTGTTTATAAACACAATAATTTCCAGCTACTTGTTTAAATTTCGTAAATTCGCGTCCACGAAGTACAAGTTATATGACCTGATAACTTCAATTTGCTGTTGAGTGCAGTATTTATATATAAAATGAACTACAAAATAAATTTGTTGTATTTTTTTTTATTTTTGGATAATTCTTTTGTTTCTATTATAAGAAATGTTTCTGAAGACCGCCGTGGCGCAAAAGCGCAGCCTCTGCGTTAATGCAACGGTTCGTGGGTTCGATTATCATGAGAGGATGGATAACTTAATTTCCATATTCTTCGCTCTGGCAACTAGGCAAAAAGCGCGGCGTTGAGTTCCGCCACTCAACACACAATGCCTCGAAAACGTAGCGCGCAGGGGAACGGAGTGCCGTTAACACTAGTTCCCAACGGTTCCTGTGGTTTAATCTGTATACCGCTACGAGCAGGGTAAAGTGTTCAATGGCTCTAAAATACCACCGATTTTAATATAATTCATTTGATTGTGAGAAAATAGCCTCAAAGTTTATAATACATATATTATACGGATTCACGATTATCCGGTCACAGATCAATTGAAAGTCTTATTTGTGAAAAAATGGCTTACGTCAAATGACAATTGCCAAATATTTTCATTCAAACGTCTAAATAAACATTGATTTTCGTTAATATGTACTTGTTGTTTTTAATAAACGTATAATATTTTGAACTAAGCAAGGAATGCTCTATTTTATACATATGTATGTACCTACTATCGATTATCCGAATGGCTTACAACATCAATTAGGTTAATTTTAAATCCGGTTAATCGAGTTCTTACCCTAACTGCAAACTCTACCTGTAGATACAAAAAAAGCAAATCCCCAATCACACTATCATATCACAGCTAATATCATAAAATTTCCGTACAAAATTTAACATGCACATATTCACCATCCTAAATGGACTTTAAATCACTTATCTTATCAGTCCATAGTAGGTATCTCTGTACCAAATTGATTTCATCCCAGCAACTTGCAAAGTGTAAGGAGCCAGGGAGACTTGCTCAAATAAAATTAGTCCCCAGACGTACGGTATTAGGGGTACTACTATATCTTATATGTTGTTCTTAGAAGTCCATTTTCACAATATAATAAATCATATAAATATATTTATTATTATATAGGTATCATATATTTGTTTCCGTTTACTTGTAATAATTTATATTAAAGGAGGTAGATGAAAAAGGAATATAAAGTGTTTCTTTTCGCCCTAAAGGTTATCTGGAAGAGATGGCTACTGAGCTATAACATCGTCTTGAGAACCAAACCAAAACATCACCTTGTGAACATTATTTTATTGATTGTTTAAGAAGTGCTGAACCTAACTAAAATTAATGAAAAATCCCAAAAAATTATTTATAGACAACCATTTAAATTTATTAAAGGCTTACCATATTAAAAATATTGAATATTGTTTATTAATTTTAATTTGTGAAATAAAACCTAACTTGAAATGTAAAATTTTATATATTGCAATTAAATAATAAACATAAAGGTCAGTGAGGACCGTCGTGGCGCAGAGGCGCAACGTCTGCCTGTAACGCGACGGTTTCTGGGTTCGATCCCCAGTCGGAGAAGATGGATTTTTCTACTTCCATTTTCTTCGCTCTGGTAAACTAGGCAAAGCGGCGGCGTTGAGTTCCGCCACTCAATACGCTATGCCTCGAAAAAGGCGGAAAGCGGGGACGGAGAAAGCAACGGAGTGTCTTAACACTAGGTTCACACGATCCCTGCAGTTCCCTCTGCCTACACTGCCATGTGCGGGATAAAGTGTGAAGCTAAAAAAAAAATTCAGTTGTGATTCATATAAAAGGACTGAATTATTTAAAGTTAACTAATTAAAAGTTAACTAACTAAACACACAAAGCCAAAAAAGTCCAATCGAGATCCTCTTATTTTTGCAATCTGCTAAAAATAGACTAACACAATTTCTTTTCACTAAAAATAACCCTGAAAAGCCTCCTTAAATCAACAATAACGGGAAACTGATTTACCAGAAAATGCTTAAGATGGCCGCATTCACACCGTACAGTGAAGTGGCGGCGGGCCAATCCTTTCATTGGCCATTCCACAGGTGTTTTTAAAACTGAATAGACCAAACGCTTGCGTGGAAACGTGCGTATTGTTGTTACTTTAACGTAACGCTTTGAATGGTTTTGGGGGGTTGTGAATTCGAATAGTATGTGCCATTTTTCTTTTTTTTTATTGACCGATTTAAGAAGAAAGATTTCTGTTTTCAGGCAAACGTACGCTTGTACCACCTAAGAGCCTTTGTTTAATATATACATATGGTAAGAGAGGTAAGGGGACACCTCGGTTGACTTTCGAAAATACAATATCGAAGATACTGAAGGAAGGTTACGTAAAAAGCATGAGGACTCCCCTGAAAGCATGCATGAAGAGGTTAATGACAGTGGACGAGGCGAAAGAGGTATGCAGGGACCAGCAGCGTTTGGCGCTCCGTTCTCTCTGACTACCCCGCTAGGCGGTAACGGCGACCGTAATTTCAAGCATAGTATTAACTAGCTATTATAACCTTTTTAAAATTATAAAAGAAGTAAAATTTACAAAAATAAAAAAAAAATCAAACAAAATAAATAATTAAATTGCTGTTCCAAAATAAAACGCCATTTGTCAAGTATGACGCGAGCGTACACTATACCATTTAATAGTATTTTTGTAGTACGTCATTCGCATTTAATGGTGTCTACCTCACGCGTTACACAGCACGTATAAATACCGTGAAACGGAAAAAAATATGCTGTAGGTACCCAAACTATTAATAATTATTAAATATTTTTTTGTATATAGTGTCAAAATATTTTCTTCTATAAGTAGTTTGATAATGGCCGCCGTTCTGTATGTATATATACCGCCGTTAAATCAGCCGTTCGTTTCGTAAGAGCGAAGATCATGGTTGCCACCGGATTGTAGACCGGAATCCGAACCGTAACCGTAAGCACAATACGAGTAGTATATGAGTATTTGTAAAATAGAAATTGTTACAAAAATGGCTTTTTCTAAAAACTAATTTTCATAGAAACTATTTTTTTTAACTAAAATTTTACTTTTTGTTTTAGTATATCTAATTCCTGGACGGTATATTGTAATTCCTGAATGCTTAAAGAAGGAAGTCTGATATTAGATTGAAAAGAATTAACACAAATAAACGTCGTATATACGTAAAGTGTGTTAAGTAAGTATAAAGTATTCAAATATTGAGTCTCAGAGCATCAAGATCTCATAAGCACGTGTCATATTCTTATTAATTATTGGAAAAATTATTGGAAAACCTGCAATTCATGAAAATCATTTATTTCAACATTTCATATAAAGAAAAAATATAAAGAAACATAATATATGCACACATATAATTATAATTATAGAGCAACCTAAAATTACTAATCATAACAAAGGCATTTTACTTAACAACATCTGATCATTTTTCAAATGAAACCATTTAGGCGAATTTCAATCAATCATGGGTAGGTTTAGACTTAGAGTCTACCCACGGACTACTGCAAGGTAGTAGGTAGAACGAGGGTGGGTAGAGTAACACATGTCGAACGCTAACTCAGTCTTCATATGACCACGGACTACTAACATCTGTTAAAACATTTCTACAAAAAATATACATGACAATTCCTTACAAAGGAGTTTCATTTAAAGTATCAAAGCCATTTTCCATTGTTCAAATAATCAATACCCAATTAGAGTTACCTACCTACCTGTTAAGGTATCCGACATCGATATGTATAGACTAATCACTTTTAGAACTGCGAGTTGAAATTACAAAAGTTCTACTGAAAAGTTAGTTTGGGTGGCCTTTCAATATTATAATATGGGTTTACACGGAACATGTATGAATATGTATGTAGGAGACAATATGTAGATAGAATTATACCTTGTCCTTTAATAATGTTCTAATTAAATAATATCAAACACATTTTTTTTAGTTGCACGCTTTATCCCGTTTATAGCTGGATAGGCAGAGTGAACCGCAGAAAACGTGGGCACCAACGTGTTAAGACACTCCGTTCTCAAAGCTTACCGCTTTTGGAGAAATTACTTGTTGAGTTGCGGATCTCAACGCCGCGCTTATCACCAGGGCAAAGAAAATAGAACGAAATAATCCATCTTCCCCGAGTAGGTTGTCTTCAAATAAACTATATTAAACATATTAATCAAGCACCGCTAACTTTTCTTATATTTTATAATAAAATAATATATTACAACATTGTGATCACCATAAGGCAGTGGGACAAAGTCAACGTGATAGGTTCGAATTCCACTATGGTGAATAATACTTTAAGATTTACAAGTCACGTTGAAATATGCCTTTCACGTAACATAAAGTGTAGAAAGTAGAGATCGGAGTGTTGTGCTGTGTAAGGAATTATATAGAAATATTCCAGAAACCGTGTCACTATGGCTTATATAAGGCCCAATAAGCTTCGCATGTACGACTCTATCCAATACATCCTCATAATGAGTACAAAGCAAACACCTGCAAGTATTTGTTCCAGTGTCATTACACGCCGAGGGAAGGACGCGCCTTAGTGTGCGGATGTCAAACCAAATTAAAATATGTCAGTTTCTACCAGAATACATTAATCAGCGTCAGATATCGTAATGTAAGACTGAAGAATACAAGAAGACTATATGGTGATGACCACAATTTTTTCAATTTTGTCACACGACCAAAATATGGCAATCTCTTCAGCTTATATTATAAGATGGCAAACGAGCAGAAGTGCCACCTGATGTTAGATGGCCCCCTCGCACATAGACATACACAACCCGAGGATGTATGTTGCCAACTAAATACGCAGAACCCCCCATTATGGGCTTCCGGAACTCTCACTCATCTGACGACACACAGCAACATTAATATGCTGCTGTTTCACGACGGTATTCTGTGAGGTATTGCGTGATATTTACCAGGTTCGACTCTGGCTTCCACTACTGTTATAGGCACAGTGGATAGCATCCGACCTATCTGGAGGGCGCCCTGCCGTACCGAACATACGGTTAGGTAAATTTGTTTTAAATTGTAGTCCGAAACATTTACAGTGGCAAATTTTCACACCGAGACCATTTGAGAGTACGTATGTGCCAGAATTTCTTTAAAATATTAAAGGATACTTTATTTTCCTGTCTTAAAAAGATTTTATTCTCCACTTCAAGTCATTCCGTTGCAAAGATACGTTTTATAGCTCATACAAATTACAATGTAAAGAAGTCCGTTAAGCTTGAGAAATGTAAAATAGACAGCGTGTGCTCACAAAAACGATGCTGCAAATTGTTTAAAATAAAGAATACGTAAATTTTCACATTTTAGTTTTATGATCTAGCAACATAGAAGAAACTTAGTGTCGAGACACTCTTTTCTCCGTCATACTTAAATTTTGAATAAGTAAACTTAACGTGGTTTCTTTTGCTAGAATAGAGAAATACATACGGATTTGATGGTCTTCATAAATTTTGCTTATTTTTATTTCGAATCAAACTCAATAACCTCACTAATCTCATCAGCCTAAAAACGTCACGCCTTATCCCGCACATAGCAGGGTACGCAGAGGGAACATACTATAAGAACCAAGCGTTAAGAGGCATTGCGTGTTGAGTGGTGGAACTAAACGCCGCCTTATTCGAGGCATTGCTAAGTGGCAGAATTCAACGCCGCGCTTTGCCTAGTTGCCAGAGCGAAGAAAATAGAAATGAAAAAATCCATCTACCCTCATGGGAATCGAACCCACAAACCTGTCTCGTTCAAGACACACGCTACGCCTCTGCGCAAAGACGAGCCTCAATAAAATGTTATATAGCGCCAAATTCAAACAACCATAGTGTTTAATTGCTCCAATATAATTAAGATGTACACACACAGTGTCAACGGCGAGGGAGTGAGGGCCACGCCTCGTGTGTACTGCCTGTACTGTGTGACGCGAGTAATTGACTAACTCATTATGCCAAAAGCATTGATATTTGTCTATCAAAAAGTATTAAAATATTTTTGTATCTATTGTATCGCCAAGATTTGGAACGACCTGATTGCGTCTATTTTTCCCGATAAGTTCAACCTTGGAGCCTTTAAGAGTAAAGTGAACAGGTTTCTTTTGGCCAGGCGTGTACCACCTTCGTCTTCATCTACACTTTCCATCGGGTGAGATGGAAGACAAACGCCTGTTCCACTATAACTATAAAAAATCTATTGTAATATAAATTTAAAGTGAAGAAGAACCCGAAAAAACATTTCATACATATATTCAAATTCAAATAATATTCCAAATAAAAATTCAACAATCATTATTTCAACGTAAAAATATTACCACCGATTTAACTGAAGTTCATGCCTTAATTTAAGAAAATCTTGCAATGGAAACTTAGCGGAAATTCTTTTTTGTTTTATAAGGGGCATTATAATTTTTTTCCGATAAAAGGCGGAAAGTGATAAACGGAGTATATTAACACTAGGTTCTCATGGTTCTTGCAGTTCCCTCTGCCTACAAAAAAAAAATAATTTTAAAATATAGCAAGGTATACAGAGTGGACTATAGAAACTTTGGGAACCCCTAGTGTTAAATTACTCCGTGTTCCACTTTCCGCCTTTACGAGGCATTGCGTGTTGAGCGGCAGAACAAAATAATCCCCAAGTGGGAATCGAATTCCACAAAACCATTACAAGCAGACGCTGCACACTACGACGTTCCTAGTCTTCATTCGACACACAAACGTCTTCTAACAATTTCAAATTGCCAAAAATACAATATTATCTCAAAAAAATCTCTTCCCCTTCTTGACCTGTATTTCTTTTACAATATCATAGTTAAAACATAGGTCTCTGAAAGTTGGTATATCATACTTACAACTGTAACTCGAACTGCAGCTGTCTCTTCAACATCGCAAACTACATGTAATAATGATATAAGTTTTAACGACGATGTTGTTCAAAAATGAATATTTAATATATTTTTAAAACACATACATAAATACTTTTAGAAAGCTGTACCTCGAAAGAAGAAAATGAAACCCTTATAGAATCACGTTGTACGTCTGCCTGTCAAGACCATTTCTCAAAAACACACACATAAAATCTCAAATAGAAAGGTCCGACATTTCCTAAAACTTTATAACACTGTGCATATTATATATAAACATATAAATTAACAAATGTAACATTTAATATATATATATATATATATATATATATATATATATATATATATATATATATATATATATATATATATATATATATATATATATATATATATATATATATATATATATATATATATATATATATATATATATATATATATATATATATATATATATATATATATATATATATATATATATATATATATATATATATATATATATATATATATATATATATATATATATATATATATATATATATATATATATATATATATATATATATATATATATATATATATATATATATATATATATATATATATATATATATATATATATATATATATATATATATATATATATATATATATATATATATATATATATATATATATATATATATATATATATATATATATATAAACATATAAATTAACAAA
The DNA here is from genome assembly GCA_037178615.1 of Dione vanillae. Taxonomy (NCBI): domain Eukaryota; kingdom Metazoa; phylum Arthropoda; class Insecta; order Lepidoptera; family Nymphalidae; genus Dione; species Dione vanillae. The sequence continues at coordinate 767,863 of JAZFAU010000325.1, read as the reverse complement.
TGTAACATTTAATATATAATATATAAGTAAAATAAAATATCATAGTAAAAAAAGTAAACATACAAAGAAATTCACCCCATACAGCACCGCACGCACCTCGAACCCCCTACCTAATGAGATCAATGTAAATAACCACTTTGCCTACCCACAATATTTGAACTTGGAATATTATTAGTTCGCTACGTACACAATCTCATCGAATTTCAGGCTCTACTTGCTAATACAACCTGTTACCAATATTATAAAAAACCTCCTATACAATTCTAATCTTTATTTTCACACGAATAGGATCCAAAATCATATATTATTGTTATACATAATAGATAATATAGTTTAGAAATAGACTTTACGTCAATAGGAATAGAGTCGGTTCACTACATGGGGGTAGGTGTACATTTTACAGCCGCCTAGGGACTGATAGACGTTCGTCCCCTGTTTGTAATGTGATGTCATCGGAAGGAATTTTTATAGCGTTGTTAATAATTGATAGCGTTTTATTGGTATAGACGTAAGTGGGAAAACCCTTTAATGTCTGAGGAGTTTCATCGATTTCATTTTTCTTTAATGCAAAGCTACACGACCCCTCTAAAGAGAAACCAAAAATGATAAAAACATGAAACCGTATATGGTAACTTAAATTTCAGCCTAACTTTTTACCGAGATAGAATAAAAGGATAGCTAAATAGAATATAGTGTCAAGACCCTCCTTCCACCCTCCGCTTTCCGCATAATATGAAGAGTGGCGGAACTAAGCGATATACTATTACATGTATGTTCAAAAACAATTTTCTTCAATTTATTAGACCGATACGATGCACTATTGAATTTTCTTATCCAATACAGTCGGGAAGTAGAAAATAATACTGATATAATATGAAATTCTTTCAGGACTATTGTAAATATAAAGTAAACGAGAACTGTAATTTACAATATAAAAAAGTATGTTGAAGGAACGCTCTTTACCTAAATATAGCACATGTGTTCTAATTTCAATAATCATCATCATCATCGCCATCATCATCACCTTCCTCCTCATCATCATCAATCATCATATTTCTAAGATAAACATAGAACAACAGTTCTATCCACTCGAATTAAACATCGGATCGTCGTGGCGCAGAGGTGTAGCGTCTGCCTGTAAACGCGACGGTTTGTGTGTTTGATTCCCACTCGAAGGAGATGGATTTTTCTATTTCCATTTTCTTCGCTCTGGAATCTAGGCAAAGTGCGGCGTTAAGTTTCGCCACTCAACACGCAATCGGAAACGGCGGAAAGCGGGGACAGAGAAAGCAGGGACTAAGCAACAGTGTGTCTTAACACTAGGTTCCTATGGCCCCTGCAGTTCTCTCTGCCTACCCAACCATGTACGGGATAAAGCGTGAAGCTAAAAAAAAAGAATTAAACGTATCGATTGTTGATTGATAGTAACTATTCCTCTAGGTCAGTGATTTATAATAGTTATTTCTTACAATATAAACAAAAATATACACAAATAATAATGTTCCCTTTCCATCTTCGTTTAGCATAAAGTACTTTGCCAATATCACGTACAAAAACAAGACATAGAATATTGATACTTCGCGTCAGGTAGCTCAAGTGTATTGAAATTTGCATCAAAAATGCAGGAAGCATCGAATCCGCTCCCACCGGCGTGTCATTTACGGTATGACGTCAAATAACTGTAAACTATAAAACCGTCTTCCCGTATGCGTCATAAAGTCTACAGTTTTAGAGCAGTCGTAAACGAAGTCGGATAAGAATACTAGTGAAATAAATCTTGGATGAAATCCATTTACAAAATAAGGCGTTCATTGTAAACTTATAACATACAACGATAGTTCTATGGTGTCATAGACGATAGCAAAATTACAAAAATATAGCTTTTCCACTATATTGTGTTTCTGTATAGTAATCAAAGCGGAGTGTACTTATCACTACGTTCTCTCTGCTTATCCAGCTATAAGCTAAAGCGTGAAGTTAGCATCTCGTCTGTAGCAGGGTAAGTACAGTAACCTTGTGACAAGACATTCCGTTCTCCGCTTTCCGCCCGAATTCGAGATTAAACGTTAAGTATAACGAAACAAAAAAAATATAAAAAAAACCATTGCCCCTAGTGGAAATGTACTCCACAAGCTTAATCGTCAGGCGCTTAACAAGTAAAATCAATCTGCAGGACTTCATAAACAAAAGATCGTTTCTATAGAGTAGTTAGTACTTTCTACAAAGTTCCTTAAAATGTAGCTTATTTCCCCACATTACGCCTAAATTTACAATCGTCGAAATTTAAATCCGATAAAATATAAAATAGATATAATTTATTTAAAAACAAGTTCAAAATTTTCTAGGTACATGAATTGTCGTAAAGCCATTGAAATTTAATTATTCATATGGAAATATTCTCCAGGGTTTTTTTTTTAATTCAGAAGTTATACTTACAAACAGATATATCCCGCTTATATCTCACTTATAAAGAAAGAGCGACCTGTTTTCAATAAAATCAAATTTCAATTCAATTAAAAGCCCAAGTTGGGCGACATTGCTTAGTTAGCGTTGGTTAAATGTGGGAGTAAAAATAAATTCAAATACTAAAGGGTGAATATTTTCAATCTCCTAGCAAGATACAAAGCGACGTTGTATATACCAGGGCGGAGAGCGAAGAGTTTTTACAAAAGCTTCTCTCTGTCTTTCCTCTTATATGAAATATTAAGCTAATGATATTTCCTTTACTAAATTATTTCTTCATACACTATGTAGCATAATAATATAAATAAATAAATTATATATATATATATATATATATATATATATATATATATATATATATATATATATATATATATTATATATATATATATATATATATATATATATATATATATATATATATATATATATATATATATATATATATATATATATATATATATATATATATATTATTTTTGGCAACAAGTCGACCGACTTCAGTATAGTGGCAACATTGTGAACGTATAAATCAAATTAGTGACACTTTAGTTATAGAAGGCTTATAGAGCGTTGAATACAAACATTTATCGAACGTTCTATAAGCCTAAAGAGCGTGTTAACTAAAATATGCTTAAAACGTTCTATAAGACTTTTTTATGAATAAGGCCGTATATATATAAGGTATATAAAAAGTTAGACAGTGAAATCATAGTGCTATAACTCTCCGTTCCCTAAACATTACCCAATCTTCGAGATACCGCATGTTTAGTGGAACTAAATGACGCGCTTTGTCTTATTGCTTATATAGATTGGGAATCAAACCTATATACGTTGCCTTTACAGACAGACGCTGTGCTACGTTGGCTTTAATATATAGTATAGTAAATTTAAATCAATACATTCCCAAAGCCCGTGGCGGTTTCACTTAAACAAGTATGTATCAGACCACTGGCATTCAGCCATGGCGCCTGAGAAGTAAACCTCTACCGGTATTATATATTACCTTTATGTGTTCTAGATAATAAAATTCTTTAAATAAAGGACTAAAACTGACATCAGATTCGAATCCATTGAAAATAAGGACTGCAAGTTCAGGTATGTAATTTTTTTTACCAAAATTAAAAAAAGGCAATATTTTTACATAAAAACTATTAACCAAAAATAATAAAATTTCTTCTATATACACGTACCTGTACATTTTGATACTGTTCTCCAGTAGAATGATTAAAATATCAATACACAAAAACCTACCACATCGTTATACAATAATTTGCGGAAGCGTTCTAATTGCGCACACTTAGAGCAGACGAGTTTTTGACCTAGAATTACACTTTTGGTGCCGCTTTAAAGATCTCGACAAGGCGGATTGGTGAAAAATATAGCCGAATTCGAACTTAAGCGGTTCAAATGATATTTAATTAAACAAATTCACGTAAGCCAATAGCATTAGCTTGAAAAACATTTGCCTTCAATCTCAACAACTCTACCTTTCAACACAAAAACATTTCTAACTTAACATTTCGCGTTTGTGCGGATAACCCACTAGTATCTAATAAAACTAGTAATTCTATATACAATACTATTATATATAATAATAATACTAAGTGGAACCAAGTCCTAACTCACATCGTAGATAATAAATATACCTAAGCTCCGACAGACGGATGGACGTATTACTTCGGAAACATGTAATAAAATTGCAATGTATCCATTTACGCGATCGTAAAAACACACTAGGTATAGCGTATGGGACGACCGAGTTAGACACAGACTAGACTATTATACACAGACTACACTAGTGCTGTTTTCTGTCTATGTTTTGTTAATTTGAGAAAGTCTGACAGATGAAAACTGTTGATAGTGGCTGTAGAGGCACTAGCGTCTCTGTTTGTGGGTTTGATTCCCATGAGAGGAGAATAAATTGAGTTCCGCCACTCACCACGCAATACCTCCAAAGGCGGTGAGCGGAGAACGGAGTGTACACTAGTGTACACTAGGTTTCCATGGCTCCCTTATATGTGAGACATACAGAAGACATTTTGTGACGTAAAAATTCGCTCCTTATAAGAGGAATTGTCCGATACTACAAAATGTATAGCTATGCCAAACTTAAATGTCACGAATTTGCTAAGTATCCAGTTTTTTTTTTCGTGAAAAAATAATTATTCAAGAATTACAATTGATGAGACAAAATGTGGTTGAAGTAAAAGAAAGGAGGAGAACTCTCTCACTTGCACTCAGGTTATAGAACCTGACTGGTTTGCACACAAAAATATATGAATAACATAAAAAATATACTTTTTAGCGTAAAAAAATACAATTATAAAGGAAGTCAGAGTAAAAGAAATGTCAGTGTCTTTAAGTAATATTTAGTTCGGCAGCGTTTAGTTCTTAAATAGATTTTAACTTTAAATATTATATTTTATGATACGACATAAGAAACGAGACATCATCGACTATATAATTCACAAGTTATTTTGTAGTTTAAAATAAACAAATTAATTAAATATTTTTTTTAGCTTCACTCTTTATCCCGTATATTGCAGGATAGGCGGAGGGAACTGCAGGAACCATATGAACCTAGTGTTAAGACACTCCGTTGCTTAGTTCCTGCTTTCTCTGACCCCATTTTCCGCCTTTTTCAAGGCATAGCGTGGGTGGCGGAACTCAACACGCAATGCCTTGCCTATTTTCCAGAGCGAAGAAAATGGAAATAGAAAAATCCATCTTCTCCGAATGGGAATCGGACCCTCAAGGGAATCGAATCCTCAAACCGTTGCGAATTACAGGCAGACGCTTAGAACTCTGCGAAACACAATAAAAAAGTAAAATACCTCCACACCTATAAGTGTGATAGGTAGTGATCTCTCCCTCAACCCTAAAGTTCCTACCTAAAAAAACACTGATCTAATATAAGCAATTTACCAAAAAAGCCTATATAATATATAAAAATATCCCTTGGTTGGATTCGAGTCCCGAACCAACCACCCACCACAAGACCACCACAGAGGCACATCCCAACAAACAAACAAAAAGAGCAAACTTAATACAAGTGTGTACGTGTTCAGAGTTGGTAGTGTAATATTATTTGGCGAGTATAAGGGCAAATCAGTGCCGGCAGCGAGTGGAATATTAATATCTGTACGCTAATAAGCGACTGTTTTCTCTTCTATAATTGATCTATATGTATACATTTCAAAAACATACAACCAATTCATATATGAAGTAAATGACAAAAAATATTTCTAAAATTGCAATATTTAACACACGTTCTGATGTCAGACTACTCTTAAGAAAAAAGAAACATAAGTAAGAAATATATAATTAATTATTAGTGGTTTGTAGGTTTTTTTTAATAATTATAACAAAAAAAACTTAGTGACAAATCACTACTTCCACAGCTTTTACACACCGAGAAAAAAACAAGTAAAAAATGAACACAAAAAACGTAATAGCATTAAAAAAAAAACAGAAACAGTCGACAAAACTATTCGTATATACGTTATTGGGCATCTCCAGGCATCTTGAACCAATAAGGGCCACTAGTGGAACAATTGTGCACCCTGCATTATAAGTACGGTAGGGTTGAGCACGTCGCAAGTTGCCGGTACGAATCCATGATGTCGCGTCGAATTGTGTCCGTCACGGTATGTTCAGCGGACATCTGTATTTAAAATAAGCATGTTGTGTTTAAGTTTTTATATAGCTGTACGGTACCTGCGGTTCACTCTGCCTATCCTGCTATGTGCGGGATAAAGCGTGAAGATATAAAAAAATACTTTTAAACTGAGTGTCATGTATTATTATTTTTTCTTTTTTTCTTAAGTCTTCACGTTTTATCCCTCACATGGTGGGGTAGGCAGAGGGAACTGCATGAACCATATAAACCTAGTGTTAAGGGGATAATACTCTTATATAATTCGAAACACCTTTTGACATTAATCAGACGAAGAAATCTTAGTATTTTCTTATAGTGTATTATTTATAGTTTATTAAACAAATATTCTAACTAGAAATTACCTTATATATACATTTTTTTTTTTATTTGATTTATAATGATTCTATTATTTTGCAGCTCATAAGCTTTTAAGCTTTTCATAAAATATTCCATGTTTATTAAAATAACCGAGATATACCTCCGTGTATAAATCTCACACCACTTTAGATTAAAAAATCTTATTGAATCAGATAGTTTATCTATCAAGATAGTCCATAGGCTATAAGCTAGATTAAGTAACGTTAGAAAACTGTGATCTTAGTTAAATCATAGACTCGGAATGTTTCACAATTGACACTAAACGTTGCATTAGACTAAATAATTAACAATCTCTACATCATTCCTTATAAAAATCTAGAGCTTAGTTAAGTTTAAAAAAAACCTAACCAACCCACATTCACTTAAAGGCAAGATGTATAATGGAAACGCACCGCTCTCGTGTCGTCTATCGATCTTCACGGAGAAAACAAATTAACGTGGAAGTTCCAACTTACAAGAGACAATTGTAGTACGTGATAGATATATATTATACAGCGTGTCCCGACTTTCAAATTCGCGCAGTGCTGGCATTGGTTATTGTGACGAAGTTCACAGGTTCAATCACAATGACTCAAATATGAATAAAACCTATATAAAATGAAAAAGTATAACAATATTAAAAGATTTATCATCTTGAAAATTCGTTTGATATTAATAAATTCTCGCCATTTTATTGAGAATTACAAAGAAAAGTATATACTATTAGCACGAGATTTCCTCTGACGATCCTTCTATATATAGGCTATAAGAATATGCGAAACTGCGTGTTTTTCTAACGTGTAAATATATATATATATATATATATATATATATATATATATATATATATATATATATATATATATATATATATATATATATATATATATATATATATATATATATATATATATATATATATATATATATATATATATATATATATATATATATATATATATATATATATATATATATATATATATATATATATATATATATATATATATATAATATATATATATATATATATATATATATATATATAATATATATATATATATATATATATATATATATATATATATATATATATATATATATATATATATATATATATATATATATATATATATATATATATATATATATATATATATATATATACATACATATATATACGTGTCTCCAAAAATACCCAAAAACCTTCAGAAGAACACTTACAACATCTCGTTACGACAATTACACTTCTAACAACAGGAAGCTTATATAAAAATAAAAAAAACTAAATTCTATGCAGTCTAGGACCTAACTTAGAGGACTTCACGTTATATTTAAGCTGTACTAAGTACTTAAATAGAAGTGGCGTTTAAAATGCTCAAGTTAAAGTACACTACGTACGTACACCAACAACAGTTGGTTGTACGCTCTCGTTTCATCTTCATATAACTTGTGGTATACATATTAGAGAGCGTAGTGACTCGTCTCTCTGTTTTTCACTGTTACCTAACTTTAGACGACGTGGCGCAGAAGTGCAGCGTCTGCTTATTAGCGCGAAAGTTTATGGGCTTTTTTCATTTTCATTTTCTTCGCTCTGGCAACTAGGCAAAACGCTGCGTTAAGTTCCGCCACTCAACACGCAATACCTCGAAAAGGCGGTAAGCGGGGAATGTAGTGGCTTAACACTAAGTTCCCATGGTTCCTGCGGCTACTGTTATAAGTGGGAAAAAGCGTGAAGAGGTTCGCCTTATTGTTCTTTTAATTTTACTATAACTCGTCACGGTATGTCAAAATGTCAGATGATGTCATGATTCAGAGGCATCTTTTAATTGTTTTGATTCCAATCTATTTATGATTTTTAGTAATTAGTTTTTAAAAACGTTTTGTAAACCGCTTTGTATAGAAAGATCATAGTTAAACCCTACTGTAAAAAATTTACATTACCATTCGACGATTTGTAATCACACCATAGGCTTACCTGTAAACAAAGAAAAATATATTAAAAAAAAAACAAACAGATTAAATATATTCATAGCTTTAAACCTTATCACCGGTTATACCGGGGTGTAAAGCGTTCGGTGGTAGGACACTTTGTTTAACACATTGTAATGTCGAGCGGAGCTCAACGCCGTATTTTATCTTACCAAATCGGGAAAAATAAAGTATAATAAAATCCCAGTGGAGATCGAACCCAAAACTATCGTCATTACATTCAGACCACAAGGGCCCAATATAAAATATATATAAACCATATATATTGGTACAGACATGACAAAATAGTTAAAGAAAAAATCATCAAGTCTAGAGCAAAATTAAAGTTTTTAAGACAAATCTCTCGTGTCTTTTTAAGAAAACCAGCGCGACCGCACGATGGACTAATAAATCTTGCAAAGACACGAGTGCACAAAAATATTGTTACAAACTTACACTGTGCATGCTTAAATTTTACGTAAAATATCCAGTCACATTGAGGACCCTCTTGGCACAGAGGATCAGCATCTGCTTGTCAACGTGATAGTTTGGGTTCGATTCCCACTCAGGGAAGTTGTTGCAGTTCCCTCAGACTACCCTGCTTCGTGCGGGATATAGCGTGAAATTAATAGTAAAAAATAACAATAATTACCACTCTTGCGGAACATCGAATGGTATTATTACGATACTATTACGATTGTAGAAAAGTGTACTTAATAAAAGCTTTCAATAGAAAAAAAAAGTTGTTTAAAGTCGTGGCGCATAGGCGTAAACGGACATTTGTACTACGCGACGGTTTGTGGGTTCGATTCCCACTCGGGGAAGATGGATTTTTCTATTTCCATTTTCTTCGCTCTGGAAAGCTAGGCAAAGCGCGGCGTTGAGTTTAGCCATTCAAATTGCAATGTCTCGAAAAAGGCGGAAAACGGGGACGGAGAAAAAAAAATCTATATGCCTTCATCGTAGCCTTCGAAAAATTTAGACTTGTGCGAACGCTAAGTAAATAAAATCCAATTAGGAATTAGAATAAATCAAAGACTAAAAATGACAAACTTCTTTAACAATTGTTATATTAAACCATCTTACATATTTATATAATATAAGAAAAATAGAAATTTAATAAAACAATTGTATTACCAAAAAGAATGTCTAACATTCGAAACCTCTTCGGTCTTTCAAAACTTGTGTCATATTGAACAATTTCCTCTCAGCGATTGGTTAACGAGCGGAAATGGCTGCGCCGATGACGTCACGTCACTTCCCGGAACGCTATACAGCCTATTTGGCGCTACTGTTTGTTTTCACTACATCCTGTATACTCGCGATAGTTTCTGTGTTGGCTATATTCGATAAAATTACATTGGTAGAGGAGTTCCTTGTTTTTGTATGTTAATTGTGTATAACCAGTGCAAGAATTATGTTATAATTTTTGTTATGACTATTTTTGAGGTTATTATGATACTCGATGTATCGAGATCGATAGAGCATACTTTTAAGTGCAACATTAGTCAAATCCCTAGATAAGCCCTCTACTGGAACCCCTAGGGAAAAAGAAGGGGTGGATGTCCAAAACAGACATGCAGAAAGTCAGCCTATCCGGAAGGTAAGTAACGCATGAAGTCTTTATTACCACGACCCTTATGGCTTTAAATGAGGACTTAGTACAGAGAAAAATGCTAAATTTGTTAATATTTGTTTACATAGATTAATTTTTTTTTAACTTCACGCTTTATCCCGCACGGCATGGTAGGCAGAGGGAACTGCAGGGACCGTGGAAACCTAGTGTTAAGACACTCCGTTGATTAGTCCCTGCTTTCTCCGTCTCCACTTTCCGCCTTTTTTTCGAGGCATTGCGTGTTGAGTGGCGGAACTCAACGCCGCGCTTTGACATAGGTTAGATTTCTATTTGAATTCAAAAAACATTGTCATAAACTTGTAGAAAGTAAAAAATTAAATGTGTCATCCATAACGAGTTTGACATGGAAGAAATTAAAGAATTAAATAAAAATTCTATCATTTCTGAGTTTAATGTATAAATAATTCAACTACGACTAGTGGCATTAATAACTCTTCAGGTACAGATTGAGTTAAGTCGAACTGTTTATAAGCTTGTTACGACTTATTTTTATTATTTATATAATGTTTATAAGGCATTTTTAGGAATATTAGCGGATATTTGTAAATAACCAAATATTATCGGTGAGAAGAATAATTTGGCAAAAAAGCGTGACATCTCTTAGCACGGCATAACACTTTAAATAAATGTTAAAAACACTATATAAGTCTCAATAAAATTAGAAACGTTGAAAAATTTAATGGAAGAGAAGGTAATAAAGAATGTTCTCTGTTTTTGTTCCAAGTGTAGACATTAAATCTTCACCTTCTATACCTTCTATAGTAAACGTATGCAACAGAAAATTTCTTAGATATGCTAAGTACATACTAAGTAGTAAAGCCTTTTTTTTAGCGTCACGCTTTATCTCGCACATGGCAGGGTAGGCAGAGGGAACTGCAGGAACTATTGGAACCTAGTGTTAAGACACTCCGTTGCTTAGTCCCTGCTTTCTCCGTCCCCGCTTTCTGCCTTTTTTCGAGGCATTGCGTGTTGAGTTGCGGAACTGAACGCCGCGCTTTGCCTAGTTTGCTAGAGTAAAGAAAATGGAAATAGAAAAATCTATGTTCTCCGACTGGGGATCGAACCCAGAAACCGTCGCGTTACAGGAGACGTTGCGCCTCTGCGCCATGACGGTCCTCATTATTATTCGGCATATATATTCCGTTCCTAATTTATAGGTATATTGAATTCATCATTTTATTTTATAAATAAATAATAAAAAACTAAACTATTACTAAAACATCGGCCAAAGTCATAACGAACCAAAATAACTTTTATATAAGTTATTTGCTATAGAACCCTTCATGGGCGAGTCCGACTTGCACTTTCTTTTAGGCTTACTATATTTCTACTTCCTTGCTTCTACTTATGGTTTGTAATACTTAGCAGAGGACTCGAATGTAATAAACAATATAAGTTACTAAACTGTTTTCCTGTGCTCTATATCTCGTTGAGATTTACTTCTCAGGCGCTATGGCTGAATGCCAGTGGTCTGATACATACCTGTTTAAGTGAAACCGCCACGGGCTTTGGGAGTACTAATATATACTAAATTTGATAGTTTTGTAGTACATGTCAATATATATATATATATATATACATATATTATATGAACAGAGTACCGAAAACACAAAAACAACGCCCTGTATTTAAATCTGAAGTTGAAATTGAGCCTAACGAGCGAAGTGAAGCACAGAGGTTATCTGAAAATACTAAGAGGATTGAGAAAAAAACGAGACTTTATAGCTTATAAGCTAATAAACATAGCTGTCACTAAAATAAAAAAAAGCTAAGTAATGTAAGCTACCAAAAATCAGTATACACACATACCCTTTCAATTTCCACAACCCCAAAAACTAAATTGAACTACTCCAATAACTCACCAACTAAACTAACTCCATAACTAAATAATGAAGAAAAACAAAATTTCATATAAAATATTATCATTTGAAATTGAAAGTTAGAAACGAATTAAAATATAAGACCCCTGTAGTGAAGTTATTCTCGAGTGTACTCTCATTACGGTATACCGATTCGACCTCGACATGAAAATATAAAAAAAACCAAAGTGAAATTTAATTATAGACACGAATAAGATTGAAAACGTGCATATTTTAGGCCGTCACTATTATTTTATGTTGTATGGAAATATATATGAAATACTTGTGAATTTTTGAACATTTCCTTGACACATATTCAAGTGACATAGTGCTCTCTTTTTAACAAACTATCGCTTAGCTTTAACTTTGCTTTGAGTTTAACAAACATGGTACCTAATAGTAGAGATTAAGGTAACTTTGAATTTAAAAAATCATTACTTAATTGACTTTTTATTATAATTGTTTCCGCCAATAATTAAATCGATAAATTTCTTTTTCTACCCGCTATATATTTTTTTCCTACCCACATTCATTTTCTACGCACGCCTACTGTTTAACTATGCAGTTAGCAACGATCTCTCATATCGTGAACCCGCGCGCGCCCACCGAGCTGTACGGTGACTAGTGCCTCATGTGCTGGAGGCTCTTCATGCTTTGGATTGCTGATACTACTGAGGACGTCCAAAACTAAGGAGCAGAACTCGTAAGGTAGGCGTGCATTCTATCCCGCAGATACCTTTTCCTTTACCTCTAATAATTTAAAAATACAGTCCACTTCAATAATTAACAATTTTATAAATAAACTACTAAAATTAAGTCAAATAATTTAAATCAAAATAAAATGGATACGTGCTCCTAATTTTTTGGACTTCAAGTAATTCATTTAATTTACTACCAGTTCACTAAAGTTAATACCTCAGACCAGAGAAGAACTGGTGCAAGAAACCTAGCGGGACTTTGTCTAGCTTTTTTTCAATTACCAAAAATTTACAATTCAACAGTTCTTATTGGTGACAAATATACTCTATTTCAAGAGACTGGAACGAGCAGTTCATTCCATAAGGTTTTAAGCAAATAAATTATTTTACTATATTTACAATACCTTTACATAACAAAAAATTAACAAACTAAAATTCATATATACTTTACTACATTCCATATAAATTTACAATTTGTCTTGACAATGATATACTTATGAGAACTGTCGTGGCGCAGAGGCGTAAGTATCTGCCTGTAAACGCGACGGTTTGAAGGTTCGATTCCCACTCGGAGAAGATGGATTTTTCTATTTCCATTTTCTTCGCTCTAGCAACAAGGCAAAGCGCAAGGCGGAAAGCGGGGATGGAGAAAGCAGGGACTAAGCAACGGAGTATCTTAACACTAGGTTCATTAGGTTCTTTCATTTCCCTCTGCCTACCCTGCTATATGCGGGATAAAAGCGTGAAGCTATAAAAAAATTATATATTTAATTTAGTAAAGAACACAAATGATCACAATAATAACATAACAAATCTGAAACGCTAGTCTCAGAAATCAGGATTTTTGTAAATTACTTTTATTTCACACACAAGTAACATTGAAAAAAATAATATTTTTTTTAGGAAATTTCAGTTTCGTGATGCAGTGGTGTTCCTTCTGACTATAAATGTTACGATTATACATTCGATTCTCACTCATACCAACAAATCATTTTACTTCATTGGACATCGGAAAACAGAGTGTCTTAACACTAGGTGCTCTCTGCCTAACCCTTATATACGACTAAACACAACCAACACACATAATGACCATTGCGAGTAAACATCTTGAATATTTTGTACAGATCATTGAGTTTCAGTGGAACAACAGTGACTACTAGTTCTGACTTCGATTCCTGCGCAGACTAATCTACTTCTAATTATTGGAGCTAAAAAATGGCATTACCTCTCGCCAAATGATTGTTCTTTAGAGTAATCTTTAGGGAAGCGAAAATTAGTAAAAATCTCCCTACAGAGATGCTAACAACGAAATAAGTTGTATAAAGCATATAAGAATTCGACGCAACATGACATAGAACGCATGGCTGTTTGGTCAGAGCGCTTGCACGGTTCGCAAGAGGGCACGGGTTCTAACCCCGCTGTGTTCTAACATTTATATGTTGTCTTTAAGTTTAAAAATATTCATGATACTTTTAGTAATAAATTTAAATTACCAAATCGTGAATAAAAAATAACGATAATTTACATTGAAATCAACACCAGACACAATATTCATAATAAATATACTATGCATACATCTGTCAGACTTGATCTCACAAACTTCACGTAGAAAATCAATTAAATGCCTATATTATGCTCACAAATTGACATAACTTGTACGATATATTAGAACCCTAGCCTTAGCGAGAGTCCCCCGTCTTCCCCCTACACGTACCATAGTGCATTTTTCACTCGAACGGACCCAACCCGTAATCGAATCGTTGAATCCGGCCAATCGAGAAATACGTCGCTAATGCAATAACCGTAGCGGGAATTAAAATTGTTTTAGGTCTAAATTATTGTTAGGTATATAACAATATTGGCTAATCACATGCCCCGGCGTCATCCATTTAAGCAGATAATAATCTAAAAAAATGAATAGAAATTAAAAAAGCAGGGACTAAGCAACGGAGTGTCTTAACACTAGGTTCCTGTCGTTTCTGCAGTTCCCTCTGCCTACCCTGAAATGTGCGGGATAAAGCGTGAAGATATAAAAAATATTTAAAAGAAATAAAAATAAAGTAAATATATAGAGTAATTGTTAGGTTATACCATTACTGTGACAATGTATACCACGAAGTCATCGCTTGCTTCTATATACCCACTCCATATACTTTATCTCCTATAAATGCATCAAAAGATACAATTCAAATTTTCTTTTATTGCATATTTTTTAAACCCATAGTAGGGTAAGCAGAGGGAACTGCAGGAATCGTGGAAACCTAGTGTTTAGACACTTAGTTCCCCGCTTCCCGTCTTTCAAGAAATTGCTTGTTGAGTGGTGTAACTCAACGCTACGCTTTGCCTAGCTGCCTGACGAAGAAAATTAAATAATTCGTCCTCCGCAGTGGAATCGGAGATTGGCAGAGGGAGAGAGAGAGACGCTTCTCGTTATTTTTTTTTCATTTCTATTCTTTCACTTTTTATCTATTATATCTTAGCAGATATTATATATAAAGATTACACATAGTGTAGTGTTATAAAGTACTATCACCGCGGCCTCTACGGGGACGAAGTAAGCAGGGACTAAGTAACGGAGTGTCTTAACACTAGGTTCGTATGGTTCCTGCAGTTCCCTCTGCCTACCCTGTCATGTGCGGGATAAAAGTGTGAAGTTAAAAAAAAAAATAAAAAAAAAAAAAATCTCCATAATATGACATAGAGAACTTCTTCATCTCGTTGAAACGCATTAGCAGACTAATCATATTGTTTATATTCATACGTAGGGGTCGATAGAAATTTTAATAAAATGCTTCACAACAAATTATCATGACACGTTTCAAATGTATTATTTTTAAACAAATGATAACAAATTACTGCAAGTGAGTGAATTCTGTTATAGTTTGGATATAAGTCTTACATAGAAGAGTACATAGAAAAACACTCATTAATAAGAATAAAAGCGTTAATACCAAATTGAATTGAATTTATTGACAAATAGACTCTGCTTTCCAAACTTTATAAACTTTATATAATATGAAACTGTCAGTGGAAAGAATATTAAAATAACATAAATTATAATTGTTTGGACCATCGTGGTGCAGAGGCGTAAGCGTCTGCCTGTAATCGCGACGGTTTGAGGGTTCGATTCAAACTCAGGGAAGATGGATTTTTCTATTTCCATTTTCTTCGCTCTGGAAACTAGGTAAAGCGCGGCGTTGAGTTCCGCCAAACAACAAGCAATGCCTTGAAAAAGGCGGAAAGTGGGGACGGAAAAAGCAGGAACTAAGCAACGGGGTGCTTTAACCTAGGTTCATATGGTCCCTGCAGTTCCCTCTGCCTACCCTGTTATATGCGGGATAAAGCGTGAAGCTAAAAAAAAGTAATTCGGATATATAATTTCCCCTATATATTATAAATAACTTAAAACTATTTCCTTTATAAATACATAAGTTGAAGAATCTAACTTGAAACTATAACTTCATGTCTAAAGCCATCTGCACAATTGCATAATGCACGTCAGAGCTAGTTAACAACTGACGCTAAATACAATTATGACAGCCATCACTCTCATTATTAAAGCTATTCTAAGTTTTGACAAGTACGGAATGTTTTTAGGGATCCACAGAAAGATATATTTTTTGAATACTGATTGGCGGCGATGGGAGCTGGTTCAAATCTTATTAAAGGGAGATTTGTTTCGAAAGCTTAGCTAGTATTATAAAGAGTGTTTACTATAAAATACAAATAAAAAAATGTCTCTTTGACAAAGTACGGTGTTAAGTTACGTCTTGGAATGTTTTAATACTTGGACGGAGAGAATGGACATGTCGTAGTGTCTTAATACAATATTTTATTTATTTATAACAACACAATTAAAGAGATGGTAAACAAAGCAAGTATTCATAAGTTAAAAAAAAAACATAAATGTTTTTTCCGAACGCAACAGGATTTAAACTTGCGCCTTTTGCAAGCCCTGCAAGCGCTCTGACCGCTAACCTATGCGTTTTTATCACACTGTGTCAACAATTTTATATACTCTATACAACTTCGTTTCGTTCGTAGCATCTAAGGAGGGAGATTTTTAAAAATTTTCTACAATATTTTTTTTAACTTCACGCTTTATCCCGCACATGGCAGGGTAGGCAGAGGGAACTGCAGGGACCGTGGGAACCTAGTGTTAAGACACTCCGTTGCTTAGTCCCTGCTTTCTCCGTCCCCACTTTCCGCCTTTTTTCGAGGCATTGCGTGTTGAGTGGCGGAGCTCAACGCCGCACTTTGCCTAGTTTGCCAGAGCGAAGAAAATGGAAATAGAAAAATCCATCTTCTCCGACTGGGGATCGAACCCAGAAACCGTCGCGTTACAGGCACACGTTACGCTTCTGCGCCACGACGGTTCTCAACAAAAATTGAAATTCTTGTGCAAATCTCGCCGCGTTAGAAATTTATATGTTTTCTTTAAGTATTTTTTATGCTTATTATGAAATAACACTTCAAATTTCAATTTTCATTTATTTTTATAAAGAACTTATGTTCATTAACGTATATTATTATTAATATTATTAGCACTAATTTCTACTTCAAGGGAGAAAAACCTCAGTTTGATTTTTGCTTTTACAATTTAATAATTACTAAAATTAAAAAGAACGGAACCACTCATCAAATAAAAGCTTGTGTAAAAATTATTTTTACATCTATCTAACCCTCATGAAGAGTAGGTACCCCATAACTTCTTTGTTAGGCAGACCATTGTGTTACACCCTATATCATCCCCTTGTTTTTTATGGTGTTTTAGACCTTTTGAGATGACAGATCTGTTACGACTACATTTGCGCGCGGTTTTGCTTACGTATGTAGTCATAATTTAATATAATACTGTAAAGAACTTAATATATATTTTATAATGAAATCTTTGGGAGTACACATTTATTAGATTTTGTTTTCTTTTTAAACTTCACAATTTACCCCGCTCATAGTAAGATAGGCAAAAAGAACGGCAAAACCCGTGCCAGAACGAAGAAATCCATCTTTCTCGAGCGGAAATCAAACCTAGAACCGTCGTGTTTATAGGCAGATGCTAAGACTCCCGCCACAGTAGATCCTCAATAATTTGCAATAAAAAAAATACAAGTTTAATAGACGTACATATGTATCATATTTACAAATTTAGATTACATAAAAAACAATGGCCTATATTTTAAAGTTTTCTTTATGTTATTGTCATTACGTATCTTTGGAAGTCAAATATTACTAAAACAATTCAACATACATATATGCACGTGAGAACAATATTTTCATCATTCCACTTATAGCCTCATTCATCGAGAAATGAACAGATCTTCACGATAAATGAGGATAGCCTCATTCATACGTACAGAAGAACATCATCAGACTACAATAATGGAGGTTGTATCCCATCCACACTTGGGGAAGCAAATTATTTTCACTCTTCATTTTGTTATGATGAAGCGCGGCGTTGAATTCCGCAACGTTTCAAATTCCAGCCTAATTTGGGAAACCAAATGTTTGACATTAGGTTCTGCATTATTAAAAAAGCTTTATAAACAGCTTAAAGCTCAAAAAATATTAAAACGTTAACGTATAAGAAATATATTTTAAAAAAATACTACCAATACACTGAAATATAGCCTAAGCACAGAAAGCGAGAAATATAGAGAAGAGAAAAGAAAAGTAGAGTTCTCTTCACCTACCGAGCGAGAAATACGTACATTATAAAGCCCATTTTGCCTCAACCTACTCGAGCCCTTCACATAATACAGAAATAATTCGTGTCCACTCAAGTGAAATTTCATTATGTTTTTATTCTTTTATAATAAAAACGGGGACCTCAAGTGTTATTTTATCTGCAGCGTTATTACAGATAAATACAGAGTGTTTATTTTTAATTAAAAATTTAAAATAAATATTTTTGCAAGATTGTAGTTTTTAAACGCTGGCCAGTAACTAGTTACTTTTGCTTATCAAAAGGGTCAGACTGTTACACAATATCTGGAAAACGATAATTACAATACTTTAATTGGACGGAAGTGCTATAAGTACAGAAATAAAATCGATTAGCGTGACGTGATAAATCGGGTTCAAATCACATTTGCGGTATGTATAAGTGAAATGAGTTTATACTATATTACAAATATTAATGAAAAAGAAACGAAATGTACAATAACAAACGTTTTTGTTCACCAAATTGACAATTACTCTGTAAAAATTAAACAGTACATAGATTTGATTCTACCTCAGGCACACTCTGTATATACATATGTAAAAAAAATGATTTTAAGTAGATAAATATATACTATTAAACAAAACTAGGGTCTCGTTTCCGGTGTCGCCCGTTTTCACTAAAAAAATTAAATATGAATTCCTCATATATACAAAACAACTACAACTTAAACTATTCTTGAATATTTTTGTCAATTAGTGAGAATCACAATATAACCCGTTGTTTGAAAAACCTAAGCGTATATCTGTAGAGTTAATTTTTACAAAATGTAAAGATAAATTATAATTTATTAAGATAAATGGCAACAAAGTTTTGGCATTAAAGCAATAAATCAAAAGCTTATTGATTTATTGGCGTTTCTGAATTATAATAATTATTTACAATATTTAAAAAGAGATAAAGCAATATATATATATATATATATATATATATATATATATATATATATATATATATATATATATATATATATATATATATATATATATATATATATATATATATATATATATATATATATATATATATATATATATATATATATATATATATATATATATATATATATATATATATATATATATATATATATATATATATATATATATATATATATATATGTTACAAATATTTTTTAATATACATTATTTGCAGGCTTACGTCAGCAGGCACCTAATGTTAAGTCAAGATCCTCCGTTTTTTGTTCCTCGACTGGACTCAACGTTCTCCATGTATAATCACGTAAAGAGCAACATCTCATTTATGAACGTATAAAGAAAACTAACAAATTTTACATATAAATAATTATATTCCAATTTACAGACCAACTATATTCATCTAAGACCTAATACCCAAACAAAACCACCTAGATGGTTTTATGACGTCATAAACCATCTAGAAACGAAATTGTTTCATCCCCCCCTTCTCCCCCCATCTGGTTACGCAACCACTTGATATTGGCATCAGATTATCAGAACACAATCAATACAATAAGAGACACGCCACCGCAATTACTGGATCCGAGGTCGGGACAGACAGCGGGATAGGATCGAGATTACGGGATTAAGGGACAAGTGCGAGTATTTGTTTTGTTACAGAGAGATACTATCTTTTGTTTGGTGGTTTTCTTATCACACTGTATATATATATATATATATATATATATATATATATATATATATATATATATATATATATATATATATATATATATATATATATATATATATATATATATATATATATATATATATATATATATATATATATATATATATATATATATATATATATATATATATATATATATATATATATATATATATATATATATATATATATATATATATATATATATATATATATATATATATATATATATATATATATATATATATATATATATATATATATATATATATATATATATATATATATATATATATATATATATATATATATATATATATATATATATATATATATATATATATATATATATATATATATATATATATATATATATATATATATATATATATATATATATATATATATATATATATATATATATATATATATATATATATATATATATATATATATATATATATATATATATATATATATATATATATATATATATATATATATATATATATATATATATATATATATATATATATATATATATATATATATATATATATATATATATAATATATATATATATATATATATATATATATATATATATATATATATATATATATATATATATATATATATATATATATATATATATATATATATATATATATATATATATATATATATATATATATATATATATATATATATATATATATATATATATGATGGTAGACAGAGAGAGTTGACACTATGTTATGTTAAGACACTCTGTTTTTTACTTTTTACCCAATATTATAATCATTTAAATGAGAAGACTGAGACGTAGCGCCTTAGTATAAACGTGACGGCTTGTGGTTTCGATTCCCACTCGAAGAATATGGATTTTTCTATTTTAATTTTCTTTGCTCTGGCAACTAGGCAAAGCGCGGCGTTGGCTCTCCGCCACTTAACACTTAATGCCTCGAAAAAGGTGAAAAGCGACCCTGTCATGTGTGGGATAAAGCACGAAGCCAAAAAAGAAGACATCTTGACGTAGTATGTAACATTGAGGGTACATCGGAACTATGATGATATAGATGGTGATAATGATAAATGAAACCACAAATCATGATGGCTTATGTTTACATCCCTCTTCAGGACATAGATTGATCAAAAACTTTACCTTTTTTTGATTATATTATAACGTCTTAGTGTCTTAACACTACATACTCTCCACAGATATTATAAGGAGAAATTGAGATAATCTTTAAAATTGAAATGAACACAGGTAAACCAGAAGCACTTTTTAGTTCAGTGAAACAATATAAATAAAAGATTTTTAGAAGAAGAAGAATTTTTACTAATATAACTCTATCGCAATTACGGTATTCGAAGCCGGTACAGACGGCGGCATAGAAACAAGATTACGGGATTAAGGCCGAGGCCAGTGTGGTACAAGCCTTCAGCGAGGAACAAGTGTGGGATATACTTTATTTTGTTTACTATTTTATCTATTGTATATTGTTTTAAAACGTATCTAAGTTACCTTTTGCCCATTATGTACTTAAAAAAAATAAACCAGAATAAAGTATAATAGTTTAAAGAAATATATATTTCTTTATTCACGCTTTATATTTCTTTATTCAGGGCAAGAAGAGGGAACCGCAAAAACATTGGGAACCTAGTGTTAACACACTCCGTTTCCCGGTTTCCGCCGATTTGATGCATTGTGTGTTGAGTGGCGACACTCAACGTCGCGATTTGCCTATATGCCCGATTTACCAGAGCAAAGCAAGAGGAAAAAAATCTTCCCTGAGAGGGAATCGAACCTACAAGCCTGATGCAAGATGGTCCTCTTTTCTTTAATGTTTACTCTCTGTTCATTCATATCAATTATTTACATAAGTTTATATTAAAACACACAAAAAGCTGAAATTTATGCTGAAATTGCTAAAACGTTTCGGTCAGTCTAAAACTATAATATCTAGAAAGTAAAGCGAAAATGTTCTTGCTTAGGTAGGAACAAACAGGTGACCCAATAGTGATATAAATATTAAAAATAATGAACATCTTTATGTATATGTATATGTATATGTATATGTATATGTATATGTATATGTATATGTATATGTATATGTATATGTATATGTATATGTATATGTATATGTATATGTATATGTATATGTATATGTATATGTATATGTATATGTATATGTATATGTATATGTATATGTATATGTATATGTATATGTATATGTATATGTATATGTATATGTATATGTATATGTATATGTATATGTATATGTATATGTATATGTATATGTATATGTATATGTATATGTATATGTATATGTATATGTATATGTATATGTATATGTATATGTATATGTATATGTATATGTATATGTATATGTATATGTATATGTATATGTATATGTGTATATATCTTACTAAACACAAATAAAAGGAAGACGCGTGAGGATACAACACAAACAACAACAATAGACGTAATTAAACATTAAAGGCCATACGCTAGTATATTTAAAGGTAATTTAGTAAAGCGACAAACGCGTTGCGTGCTTCGAACCCATCACCCTACGGTGGGGGACGGATGTTGCGAAATTGCTCTTTCGTGACAATTGTTGTGCGGCTGGTGATATAAATTTGCTGGAAGTACTCTTTGGAGGTATGGGTGTAATTGTTGCTTTAGTATCACTTTAGGGCGGGTTTTTTTGGATACAGATGCTCCTTTATTCGCTTGTTGAAACAATTAATTGCTTAGACCACAACATTTAAATACTTAAATATACCTATTAAAACATTATTGAGGACCGTCGTGGCGCAGAGGCGCAACGTATGCCTGTAACGCGACGGTTTCTGGGTTCGATCCCCAGTCGGGGAAGATGGATTTTTCTATTTCCATTTTCTTCGCTCCGGCAACTATGGCAAAGCGCGGCGTTGAGTTCCGTCACTCAACACGCAATGCCTCGAAAACAGCGGAAAGCGGGGAAGGAGTAAGCAGGGATTAAGTAACGGAGTGTCTTAACACTAGGTTCGTATGTTCCTGCAGTTCCCTCTGCCTACCCTGCCATGTGCGGGATAAAGCGTGAAGCTAATAAAAAAAAAACATTAATTTTGAAAAATATTTCTATTAAATCGGCTCCATAGTTTCATAAAACAAGATGAGGCGTTTAAATCTGCCCAAATAATACTTAAGTCGCTCTAATCGCTTATTAAAAACGAAGAGTATATCACTAAGAGTTTTATTTTAACACTAGCTTGTAACAGCTTTAATATATGACATGTTTGGCAACATAACAAATAAATAAAAAAAAATACGATTACAACCAACAAATGAGGGTTGATTCGATACACACTAGAGACCTTCCAAACCTAAGCAATTAATGAGAATATCTCTAGAGCTACGTAATGACAAATCATCGAAGAATTTACTTCTGATTTAATTCCTACCTAGTCCTAATTATATTCTATATATATGTATATATATATATATATATATATATATATATATATATATATATATATATATATATATATATATATATATATATATATATATATATATATATATATATATATATCTATATATATATATATATATATATATATATATATATATATATATATATATATATATATATATATATATATATATATATATATATATATATATATATATATATATATATATATATATATATATATATATATATATATATATATATAGTACTAAGAACTAAGAAGTAGTCAATACCACCGGAAATCAGTAAAGTCTGATTTTTTCCTCTTTCATATTCACCCACCTAAGAAACAACTACCCCAAAGTACTAAACGCAGAAACCAAAAAGCCTTGGAGAGGACTACAGGTTAAAATAAGGTACAAAGGGAAGTACCAGTATATTCCTAAATTCTTACAGGGAAAATAAAACATTGGACGTATATTTATTTATTTATTTATTTAAGATAACAACAGTTTAGACTACAAATTAGAACTTAAACAAATTTTAGACTTAGAATGAAGCCAATAACAGTTATCTTTTGCAAGACAATTAGTTTCGTGGGGAGCAGTAAATAGAAAAAGGCATTATGGAAACCATGTAGATATATTATTTACATACACACATATAAACATATATACTCATATACATACATACATATATACACATATACATCACATACATATTATAAATATTAGTATGTCACACGATAATAATAATAATACTTGTTTATTATATGATTTCTAGACCACGCAAATACGTCAGTATCAATTTACTTTTACTTTTTATATATACAGAAGTTTGTGACTCAAAATAGATATCTAAAACAAGACAAGTAAGCGATATTAATTTCAATCTCTGTCAAACGTCCACCTACACTTGTCTTCTACAATACCCGATATGTCTTTGTTAGGAAAGCTACAGTACGATGAAAATTTTTAAAGTAGCAACAAAAGTGGTATTGAATAAAGAGTTATAAAGAGGGTGTGGGGTTCAAACTAAGTTATAACATTTATAATAAAAATATATTTATACTTAATCATTTTGGTAATTTTTACTTAAAAATGTAGTAAAAACAATGTCTTTACGGTTTTTTATCCCGCACATGGCAGGGTAGGCAGAGGGAACTGCAGGGACCGTGGGAACCTAGTGTTAAGACACTCCGTTGCTTAGTCCCTGCTTTCTCTGTCCCTACTTTCCGCCTTTTTCGAGGCATTGCGTGTTGAGTGGCGGAACTCAACGCCGCTCTTTGCCTAGTTTGCCAGAGCGAAGAAAATGGAAATAGAAAAATCCATCTTCTCCGACTGGGGATCGAACCCAGTAACCGTCGCGTTACAGGCAGACGTTGCGCCTCTGCGCCACGACGGACCTCGGATAAAAACGTATGATTCCACTTTTACCAATTAGCTTAATTTAATTATCTGAAGCTGTATCGATTTTGAACTTCGTAGCTTATTTTTTTGTATCGAGCAAGTTTTAGCCCTGTTTTTTTAAAAAAAATCGAAAATCATCGATAAGTACACCTCTGCCATACAAAGAAGACCCTAATTTTATTATCGCTTTAAGTGAAGCAGGCGAGAAGCTAAACTAACGAAACCTAGCGCTTCAGTTCGACCTTCGAATAATCATTTGCAGACCCAAAGACTAAATCTTCAATTACTGTCATTTAAGTATTTTTAAAAGCTAGCTTAGACTAATATAGCTATAGCCCAAGTCTATTTACTCCCACAACTCAAAACGATGCAACTCAATCCTTTAAAAAAGCATATAAAACAAAATTAATTAAAAAAAAAACGTAATATTTTGTACATTACATTGTGTATACAATTGTATACATATTTAATTATTTTTATGGAAACGCTGACTCACAGATTAAGTCCGTACCAAATTATAATAAGAGTTTAACGATATTATTTTCCGTGTTTACGTAAATTATGTTTTTATTTTACATTTTTAATTTGCATCTTAATATTTTATTAGCCGATTTAAAAATAATGAGAAACGTTTTTGTTGTAGGCGGTTTGAGTTAGCAGTTGATTTCAAAAGTCCTCAGGATATTAATTTTACTTTTTTAACTTCACGCTATATCCCGCACAACAGCAGGGTAGGCAGAGGGAAACCGCGGAAACCGTTGGAAACTAGTGTTAATATACTCCGGTACCTGCTTTCTGCCTTTTCCAGATATTCCGTGTTGAGAGGCGTAACTCAACGTCATGCTTGGCTTAGTTGCCAAAGCGAAGAAAATGAAAAATCCATCTTCCCCGAATTTGAATCGAACTCACTAACCGTCGCGTTTGTAAGCACACTCTAAACTTCTGTGCCTGCAATTTTATGATTGTATATTCTTAGGAATAAGCTATTTTGTGAAAACAACTTCTTAACCAACTTTTGGCCGGCTACGCGCCTTTAACACTTCCTTATCACCTAAGTAAGAATCGAACCTTAATAACATTTTATATCAAAAGGTATTGCATTTTTCATCAATTTACATAATGTATTAATATTACATGCCTGTATAGAAATGTAGCAAACTGAAATATTTGTTTTGAAATAGTATGCATCACGTCACAAAACTTCGAGGTGAACTGATACTACCCATCTCGAACAGAACTTACAATCAGTTAGTAAAAAAAAATAATAAATATATAGGAAACAAGTGAAAAATCTAGGTTATAATAAAAAAAACAAGCTGTGGCAGAGAAAAAGCATGATAGATTACAACGCGCGAGTGATAAATGAAGCTCTTACAGCGTGAGACTTTAACAAGGCTATGTTTACTATCTTTTATGTTGCAGATAGCAATATCTATAAGGAAGTCAGTTTAAAATTGTGCAGTGCATACTGAATATATATATATATATATATATATATATATATATATATATATATATATATATATATATATATATATATATATATATATATATATATATATATATATATATATATATATATATATATATATATATATATATATATATATATATATATATATATATATATATATATATATATATATAAATATATATATATATGTGTTGAAAAAATCAAAGTTGGAACCTAATTCCAGAAAATAGTTATTTTAAAATTTAAAATTTATTGACAGTTGACAGTTCTTACTTAACATGCTTCTAAACGAATAAGTACAACACACACGAGATTAAAAAATATTTCTTTTTCAGTTTATTTTTTTGTAAAATTGGCTAGATTTTTATCCCCACAATATTTATTAAAAAGTAGAGTCAGTAAAGTGGGATCTCACGAAAGGTTCCATAGTATTAAAGATTAGGCCCACTCAATTTACCAACAACCTACACAAGTCCTCAGTTAATTCCTAATAATTTTGAAGCTAATGTTATTATATATCGACAGTCAAAATTTATTCGCCGTAGGCCTACAAAACCCTAAAAAGATTCTCTTTTCCAACTACACGAATCATCTACAACACGCATTAAATATGTCAAATATATATATATATATATATATATATATATATATATATATATATATATATATATATATATATATATATATATATATATATATATATATATATATATATATATATATATATATATATATATATATATATATATATATATATATATATATTGACATATTACGACTGTAGGACGGCTGAAGGCGACGCGATTGCGATTTTAATCAAATATAAAGTAATTAACTTATAATTGCGTTACACAACTTCAGCTTGAGCTCTCGGCTTTAATCTACTGGAGATTACGTGGGCCTGTCGCTGGAGGGAAGAAACAGGTTCGATTATTCCTTGTACTTATAAAGATCCAAGGCACATCAATAGACTCGAATAATTAATGAATAATAATTTTGCCCTGTTTCTAAGCATATAAAATTATCTATATATAGACCTAGATAATAAATATCAAACATCTAGATATTTATTATAAAGCCCTGGGCCCTTTGAAACAAAAAATATGTATAAACTCCAAATTAATGTAATCATAAGATCGATACTTGAAGGTTCGTACCTAACTATACATATTGTTAACAGTATGTGAATGGGTTTATAATAATTAATAACTTAACAATATTTGTTACTTTTAATTTTTGTTCATAATTATATCAGAAACTTAGTCGATATCCACTAAAAAATCGTTACAACTCCTAAAAAAGAGTAACAATATTGTAAACTGTATCGAAAATATACCAAAATAAGATAAGCATCTTCCCCTTATGTCATTCATTTCTCTGCAGTACCAATCACTTTCTACGTGCCTAAGCGATTCTTTCCCGGATTTTCTTGAAAGCCTTATCATAGACTGTCCATTCATAATTATTAGACAAAGAAAATATTTGACTAATAGATTTATAAAACAATCTACAATATTAACTAAAATATCACTTAAATTATGAGAAAGGAGGATTCATAATAAGACGCGAGTTTTAAGACCTGATATTTTATCCTAATAAAAAAAATTAACTCAAGCATCTGGGGCGAGAACGTACACACATGTATACATACTAAACTTCACACTCTATCCCTAGAGGTGTAGTCAGAGAGAACGGAGCGCCAAACGCAGCAGTCCCTGCTTACCTCTTTCACTTCGTCCACTGTCATTAACCTCTTCAAATTATCTGCCTTCCTACTTTATATTCTCGGGATTCCCCAACTGATACCTACTAAGTCATAATGATACCAATTTCAAAGTACGCTTCTCCAAACAAAATTAAAAAAGGCAAAGGGAAATGACAGCCATATAAAAAAAAATCAAACACAAAACTACCTCCTTTGTTGCAATCTCAAACAAAACTACCTGCTACTATATACTTATACATTTAAAACAATCCATCCAACCGTTTCTATCTGTCCGTCTGTCACCAGTCTACGGTATCTGCCTGGCTTTACCTGTCGTCTAGCCAACTAAGCCGGGCGGGACTTTGCGACGATCTGATCCAACGATGAATTAATGTGAAAGGCTAGGATGGATTGCGAACTTTGGATAATATTTATAGTTTTGTAAGTGGATGTGGGTCGAACTAACACTAGAGGTGCTACGTTCCCACACTACCCTGAGATCGCTTAGTCAGATTTCACATAACTTGTTCTGTACATTGCATCAGTTCCGAGAATTATAGCGGCATGATATATAAAACTTAAGTCATTTTTCACGTATTTTTTTAATTAATGTTACTTATAATTTTAAATATAAAAGTCACTTTTGTTTCGAACATTGAGCAAGCATTCGCTACTTCAGTTATAAGAAAAATTTTACTTTTTTAATATTTTTAATAATTTGTTGTTTTTTTTTAGATCCTCTGCGGTACTTAATTGAGGCAATATTGGCTATTTTTGCTTTTATTATAATTATTATACCCTCGAAGTCAAGATCTCATGGATCAGCAGCACAATAACTAATTGAAAGCATGACAATTATGCGTTTGATTCCCATTTGTGAAATTAATTACTTCCTCAATCCGGTATTAAAATAAAGCATGCTGCTGAATTCTGTCACTTAACGCTCAATTTTTAAAAAATAGGGCATATAATCCTCTCCGGAATGTCTCAACACTAGGTTCCTTTTGTCATCTGTATAGTATGCAGAATACGGATATGCATGAAGCTAAAAAAATCATCTGAAACAAAACAATTTAAACGGATTAATCTCGTATATTGACATTTTTTGGAAAACCTGAGGTTTCAAACCCTTTGCAGTAGTCCGTGGTCCGTACCCATTAAATTTATGGGTAGCTGTGATCACGCACTACTGCAAGTAAATTGTTAAAGTAAAATAATTTATTTAAAATGTATATTAATGTATACTGCGAAAATTAAAGATTTTATTATTAAAAAAACATCCCCACCAGAATTATCAACTTGTGGCCATCCAGTGCTAGACATTGGCCTGTAATACTCCACAAAGCTTTATGTTCGGCTCTTCGCTTCCAACAACCTTCCAACCAGTCTACTAAAGATTTTGAAAAACACGCAATTGCGTTACTTTTTACAGTTATAGAGGTATGATGAGAAAAATATTTATACATTTCCAAATATTTTTCTATACAATATTAAAATTTACGTATTTGAATTTGCAACAACAAAATCAGCCCCACAACTGTGCCACAAGTCACAAACATCGATGAACATCATAAAATGAATATCGTACACTACATATTATTTCTGCTCGCATACTTTCCTCCACCCCTCATCGTGAAGCGTGAATTGCAAAGAACTTACGCTATGTTAACCATTTTTCTAAGTTAAGACTCTGTTTTTCTAAGTTTCTATCGAGTTACAGGGGGGATGGGGTTTGACTGTAGGCGTGATGGTAGCGGGTTCAATCCTGGATTAGGGGAAATCAAATTTTATTTACCATCACATCACCACAGTATGACAAAGCACGTTACCTCTAAGTTGGAGACAGAAAAGAGAACCTACCTAAAATAATATCTCTAAAATCAAAAAAGAAACCGTTCAACTATAAAAGCGATGGTTTGTGGGTTCGATTACTACTTAAGGAGCACGAATTATTTTTAATGACTTCATTCTAGTAACAAGACAACAAGGGCGTTGAGTTCCACCACACTATATTTAATGTGTGTTTCCCGCCTGAGTATCAATTGCGTGTACAATTTTCTGCCAAATCCTATATGCGGGATACTGCGTGAAAGAAGAAAAGCATAATATATAAATCAAGTATTTACTATTTACATGCCTATATACATTTATTTACGACTCGCCCCGTCTCGCGACGTGACACACGCCAGTCTCCGTAGATCTAGAAACGTTACACTTCATAAAACGTCTAAGTGTTTTTCTACTTGAGAACTTTTACGATGTTGACTTTGAACAAGACTTTTAATATTAAAAAACTATATGAAATACCACTTTTAGGGTTCCCTTGGTAAATGATAAAAGTTTTTTTACGCCATTTTTTTCGTTGTATTCGTGTCAAATAATATATTGGCAAGGAATCCGTTTTATTTTTTAAATATTGTGACTATTGCCACATTTTTTATTTAATCAAGTTTGAAAAACATACATTTTTTTAGCATAAAAATTTTCAACTAGGAATCGAATCTCGATCTTTCTCTTTGAGAATGTGACGCTTCCCACTAAGGAAGCCTAATATCTACGCTGGAACGAGACTGTGAACTCTCTATTCTATCCACACTGTTCTCAAATCCGCACTATTTTTTAATTATTTTAGCGTGAAAAAGAAGAAAAATTTAACCAAAGCTGCCGTTTTCCAACATACAATTTCTCATGAATGCCAAATGGCATTAAAAGTAAGGTTTGTTAAGCTGAAATTCTAGTAATTCATTAATAATACTAATTTCTTATTTAGGTTTCAGCCGTCAACGCTCTCAAGATTGGACTGAATAGTTTAGTCACATATTAAATATATATTATAGAATATCATTAATTATTAAAATAGCTTTAAGATGTATCTCATATATGTACATATACTACGATTTCATATATATATATATATATATATATATATATATATATATATATATATATATATAAATATAAATTAAACCATTTCTCCCTACAATTAATTGGTACATCTAACACCAAGTGCGAGCAGAGAAAAATACAAAAACAATTCCAGTGACAAAGCAATATTGGTCAACATCTGTCACACATTGCTACAGCGTGTTACTGCTGTACTACGGATATACTTTAAACTAAGTTCGATCTTGGTGGATATAAAACATTCTGTATAAGCACTTATGTTTTGATGTATTAAACAGAGTTATTGATAAATAAAATTATATTTTTTTATTACGTTAAAGTTTTGTAGAGAGTTTAGTGTCAAAACACTCCGCTTTCCACAGAAATTCGATATTATGTGAAGACTGTGACATTTTACACATACCGTATATTACTATGACAAGTGTTGTAATATTCTTTTTCTTCCTCACTTTCCAAATTATTGTAAAATATATGAACAAAGGCTGTATTTACATACATACACATACACAAATCTATACTAGATATAAATACATACATATAGTTAAAATTGAAAACATATAGCTATAACCAATACGACATATTTACCAATATAATATAAAATGATAAACTATATAATAATTCAATTATAATTTGAATAAGCCGTGGATAATAGCTTATAATCGGTAATTGGGCAAAAAAAACCTACAATCTGAACGTTAGCGTGCGCTATCTCAATCAGGGGAATGACTGGCTGTATCTGTTGTTATGAGGGTAACTGCCGGATGGCGCGTCATATGTCGACATTTGTTACGGATTTCGGTCGGTCCTAGGTTCAATTGTTTGTGGAGTAATCTAATTTTCAGAAAAAAAAAGCTTTTATATGATTAAGCCCTATTGTAACGCTCGAAGGACCAAAAAATTGCGCGAATAAGGGGAAGAAAATATGTTGTTACAAATCAAAAAATTAAACTGGTTATATTTTTTCTATAAATATTAAAAAATCATGACAGTCGTAGTGCAAGATGAGAGGCATACCATCAGTCTGCCTAAAGTAAGTAGTGGAACTTAACGCCGCACTTTTGTCCAAATTGCCTGCCTTTGGTAATAAGGCGACGGCGTTGAGTCCCGCCATTCAACACGCAATGTCTGTCAAAGAAGTAGAAAGCGTAGCGAAAGTAAATCAAGTTTCTAATGCCAAATACACAATTGATAAACTATAAATTAATTGATAAAAATAATATCTAAAATTTAAAATGTGTGTCTATGTATTGAATATAAAATATATTGCACAAATATCTCAAATTTAGGTAAAAAGGGAAGAACAGAGAGTTGAGACACTGGATTCTCTGACAAGACAATATTTTAAGAAAATATGTGTAGTGACGTAACACAGGACTTTGTCTTGTCACATGATCGAGCAAAATATCTTCCCTCTCAAGAATGAGAATTGAGAATCGAACCCAAAACCATCACGTTTAGAGTAAAATGTTGAAGACACAGTGAATCAACGGCTAATTAGCATTCAAGTAAAACAACTTTTAAATTTGATTTCTTAGCATTTATTTACTAATTTACTTTTAAAGCATCAGTATCGGTACAGGCGGCGAAGCGGTGAAGCGTTTTAAGTGTGACAGACGTACAGACGGACACACTTCCGCAATTATCCGTTACTGTTAGTCTTCTGTTAGTTCGCTTTATGGCTATGCATCCTGTCATACACTGTGTTTGAGCGGCAACTGACGCGTGAAACGGTTACATGAGTTACAACTTCCACATCTATTTACTTTATTTTGTTTCAGTTTAAATATACATTGGCTTAGTTATTGGTATAATAAGCATTACACTTAATTTTGTTAACTAAATTCTTATGGCCTTGTGTCAGTTTTCTCTGGCATATAGCAGGGTAGACAGAGGAAACTTGGTGTTCAGACACTCTGTTCTCTATTTTGATGCTCAATTTTCATAGACTTCAAACCCGCGATTTGTCTTCTTACCAGAGCAAGAAATAATGCATCCAAGGAGGAATCGAAAGTGCCTTGAGATATACCTATATGTAGGTTCGTAAAATTATGTTATATATATATATATATATATATATATATATATATATATATATATATATATATATATATATATATATATATATATATATATCTATATATATATATATATATATATATATATATATATATATATATATATATATATATATATATATATATATATATATATATATATATATATATATATTTTAAGTAACCTGAAGCTTCCAAGCAACAGGTACCATGAAAATATCTCAAAAAGCGGGATTTTCGATTTAACAGCAAAATACCTTTGACGTGCATCACGGAGCGTTTTAATTACAACGACTTAAAGCTTTGTGGCGCTTTAACGGAAGCTCATACTTGTGGTGATTAGGTAATACACGCCTATCATGTTGCAGTAATACACTGTGCCTGGTTGTATACAAAATTGTTGTGGGTTCGATTCCCATGTAGTGACATATATGACTTGTAAACATTTAGAAAAACATACAATAATTTGAAGCGGTATTCGAACTTGTGCCTTTTGGCAGCTTTCCATACGCTCTAAACTATACGTCACTTAGCCGTACGTACTAGTGAAGTAACGAATGTCATTTTTATAACATTCGCGAATACGAATAAAATGCGAATATTATGTTTTTCTTTAAGTTATTTCTATCTTCAGTGTAGATTAACACTTTTAAGATCATAAACATAAAAATATTAAAGAGGTAATTTAATCCCTATTTTTCATACTAAATAAATCAATAAACGCTTACGCTTACGCTTTCACGCTTTTCTTGTACAGCTAACAGGTGTTCACTTGCCACTTAAACATCGAAACATTGCCAGATGAACGGCGAAACCTACCACTGCGCTTTATCTAGCAAAAGGGCTCCTCTTCCTCCTTCACGCTTTATCCCATACCCAACCATAGGAACCTAGTGTTAAGACACTCCGTTGATTAGTCCCTGCTTTCCGCTTTTTTAGAGGCATTGCGTTGCATTGGGGTGTTGAGTGGCGGACCTTAACGCCGCGCCTTGCCTAGTTGCTAGAGCGAAACAAAATAGAAATAGAAAAATCCATCTTCCCCTCATGGGAATCGAACCCACAAACCGTCGCATTTACATGCAGACGCCACGCCTATGCGCTACGACGATCCTCATGATATTTTTATAATTTTTCAAAATCAAAAAAAATATCTGCCCATTTTCTGAACAAAATCTGTTAAAAGAATATCTCCAATGACTTGTAGATGCGTAAAGTAAAATGGGGACAAAATCACCCCAGCATATGTCGCTAAGTGGATATTGTTAGCAATTGCTTATTCATTGCGGTGTGACGTGACAAACCACTATCAATATAGAATTGAGTCCAAAACGCCAAAATAGCGCAGCTGTACGATATAAGACCGTCGACTATAGTTACAAGTTTGATTCCCAGATAATTCTATGACATGACTGACTGACTCTTTTATGATTTTTAAAGTGTTAATCCACACTGAGGATAGAAAAATATTTAAAGTAAACATATAAAAATTTTAAACGGTGGTCAGAGCACTTGCACAATTCGCAAGAGGGCCCGGGTTCAAATCCCGGTGCGTTCAATTTTTTTATATTTTTTCTTTAAGTATAATTCTCACACTACTGTTAATAAAGACTATTTATACAGTGCAGAAATATAACTTCAAGATTAATTATGTGAACATTTAAGGTTATTTTTTGTCTATGTGTTTTTAAATATAGTATAATTATTGGTTATTATGTAACAGTGGACATAAACTTATTTTTTTAATCAAATAAGTTACCAAGTCATTACAAAGTGTAAGTAAGTAAGGTAGGCGTAGAATTCGGCAACCGAATACAAATTGCGCTTAAATCGGTTTGGAAGATAAAACGTAGGAGGATACTCAGTAACTGACGTCAAACCGTGACCACAGACAAAATTAAAAAAAAAACAATGAAAATATACACTTTCATAGAATACTGTCGTGAAACAGCATCATATTAATGCTGCTGTGTTTCGTCAGGTGAGTGAGAGTTCCGGAAGCCCATAAAGGGGTGTTGGTCTGTATATTTGGTTGGCAACACATCCATATCCTCTCAGGTTGTGGATGTTTATGGGCGAGGTTGTCCACTCAACATCAGGTCGTTTAGCCATTTTGAAATAAAAAAAAATATCAATCTAATAACACTGGTCGGCAAAAATAAAAAAATGTCCGGGAGCCAAAAGATGAGTATGTAATTCTTATTGGCTTTGGTTAGCAGAATGCAAATCTGTTTACAGATGTATGCTACCACGTCTAGTTTTCGAGATACTTCCGTTGAAATAAAATACCGAAATTTATATAATAAAATACCTATTTATTTTGATAAAAAGAAAATTACAATGTTTTTACTTTTACAATATGATTCAAAATGTTCATTTAAAATATACCTATGAATTAAAAAACTAATACAAATTAAAAAATAAGCGTTATTTTGTAGATCGCTTCCTTTTAAAATATTTAATTTCTGTTTCTCGGTTTATTCTCCAGCAAAAATTAGCTAACATTGCTGGGGTCCACTTGCCATTGTTTCTTTTTTCCATATGGGCAATGTCTTGATGGAATCTTTCCCCACGCTCGTCGGACACGAAACCCAGATTTTCCGGGAAAAAATCTAAATGCGAATGCAAGAAGTGTATTTTTAATGACATGTTGCATCCGAGTTGTTGGTATGTTTATTTTTTTCTAGAGTATCCTTTGATATCTGTCATACAAAAATAGCAGTCATTTGTGTGATTTTGTTGCTGTCTCCAGATCATAGGGCGACTAAATCTTAATGATTTTTTAGTCCCTTTTAACCAGCCGGTCAAAGCTATAGCACATGTTTTGCAACATATCTTTGTCAACCATCTTTTGTCTCTTTCATCTATTTCCAAAGCAAAATAACAATGGTAAGCATTTTTTATTAACGGTGTTAATTTTTTACGATGTAAGGCTACTACAAAATCACCACAAATATAACAAAAATTGTTTGGTGAATTTTTACATGAACGTGGCATTGTCTTGAACCTAAAACAATTAAAATGAAAGGCATTGTCATATTTTATACTCAATAAGTATTATAAAATGGTTATTAAATCGATGAAAATAATATTATTTAAAATTAACTTACCGAAAACCAAATGAAAACAAACAAATCACTCTTTTGTTTTTTTATAAATTTCTACACAAATGTCGCTTACTAATTCAAAACAATCACTGCGCTTGCGCATTTTTGTTAGTTAGTAGTAAACCACAGCTTGCTACCTTTTTCTAACACAGAGCTAAATACAGAATACAATGACAATCATGCGAAAACGTTTACGAATATCGTTGCCTGTATCGAATTATGATGAATTCTAGCGACATCTAAAAAAGCTCATTACATCAAAATTTTACGTGCTGGACAAATTATCACTACATATTTGTATTTAGTCTGTCTATACGTATCAAGTTCGCATATTCACATTTTTGCTCTGATTTTGATGCCGACCAGTGTAATTAATTAAAGATCTTATAATACAATTATTATCAATCAAATTGAGGACCGTCGTTGCACAGAGGTGAAAGTCTACCTATTTCTATTTTCTATTTCTATTTTCTTCACTCTAGAAACTAGGAAAAGCGCGGTGTTGAGTTCCGCCAATCAACAAGCAATTCCCCGAAGGTGAAGGCGAAAAGCAGGTACGGAGAAAGCAGGGACGCGACGGAGTGTCTATACACTAGGTTCCTATGGCTCCTGCAGTTGCCTCTGTCTATCTTGCTAAGTGCAGGATAAAGCGTGAAAAAAATATAAGCGTATCAAATTATTAATAAAAGCGTATAATTTCAAAGCCATCACAAAATAAACGTCACTAAGTAAAGTAAACGAATTAAAAATTGCACTGTCATAACTGGCAAATTAAGTCATCGTATTGCGTAATTGATGAATGACGCGGTCGGTCGGGGTTCCATTCTGGAATAACAATAGGTAAATTTCATTAAAATAAGTAGCTTAATCATTTTTTATACATTTATTTATATAGTATATAACATAGAGATAGTGTGTTAAGGTACCCTAGTGTCAAGGTACTCCGCTCTCCGTTATTTGCTCAAATTCAAGAGAATATTGAAAGCCTCTTCGAAGGCTTGCATGTTGATAAAAAAGTGACACTGAAAAGATTTTTCTTTAAGCTAAAAAAAGGAAAAAATATAGTAACTATCACATCATATACATCTATACTATATTTTAATACTTCAGCATCACATTCGATTTATATGCATGGGAACTGAACCCAAGACCCTTCTAGACCAGACGAAAACTTTTTTATATAAATATATACACATAATATATCTACAATATTTTTTAGTTTAAAATCTTATAAAATATTTTTCATTCTCGCTAAATAAATTTTTTTAAAACAGTTTACATTTTTAGCCATAAACATAAATATATTTTTGATGAAAAGGATGATTTACGAAAATAATGTACATATTAAAGCAACGCTACAACTAGAACTTACATAGTAATCAAGAAATTTCTAAAATTCTGTAATATAGGCATACAGATCTTGGTAAAAGGCACTGTACCGATAGGTCAAGTCAGATAAAAACGGGTTTTACGAATTTCATCCTCTAAAAGAATCTAAGATTCGATAAAAGTGGAAAAATTGAAGCTTCAATAGAGAAAATGTGGTAAGTGATGGTAAGTGCGTGGTGATAGCAAGGTTACCACGTAAACGGATTTCACGTGCAGACATGTTCGAGAATATACTACTTAGTAATTATTTTTTTAACTATACGTTTCATCCCGCTTATAGCAGGGTAGGCAGAGGGTACTGCAGGGACCTTGGGACCCTACACTAGATTTTGGGAACCTACACTACTTAATGATAAGTCATGTTTACTACATACAATTAAGTCGTGGAAACCAAATGTTTTCAAAACAAATTTTACACTAGCATTATTTTTAGAAGGAACTTCGTAATATTAGTAGAGTCCCCTAACAATTTAAGCCCCCTACTAGGTAGGTGATTAATGATAGAAACACATATCCTTGATTGTTATCGTACATGATGATTGTTGGTGCAAAGGTCATTTTAGCTGTCGTAGTAAATTCGGTTCCCATTTGTGACAAAAATAGACTATACCAAGGATGGAATGCTTAATATTTGACGAAATTGTACTGAGGTCGTGAAGAATAGAAATAAATCCATAACGTGTGAGTATCTGTTTTGCTTTCAGAGACTTTTAACTTTAGTAATAATAACATTGCCTTATAGAAAAAATATTATTAGTATAGAAGTATCAATATATATATATATATATATATATATATATATATATATATATATATATATATATATATATATATATATATATATATATATATATATATATATATATATATATATATATATATATATATATATATATATATATATATATATATATATATATATATATATATATATATATATATATATATATATATATATATATATATATATATATATATATATATATATATATATATATATATATATATATATATATATATATATATATATATATATATATATATATAATTTTAAGTTTTCCTTATATGTAAAACAACGTACGTTTTTAAGACTTCTAAGGTGTATAATATTGAAGTGTATATCTATCTATCTCGTAGCATTCAGTATGTGATTGCATACACTCAGTACACAGGGCCGTGGGCGTCGTTGATCACTTACCATCAGGTGACCCGACCGCTCGTTTGCCTTGTCCTTGCCATAAAAAAAAAGACATAAGCAATTTTTCTCTACTATATTGTGTATGTGATATATACCGAAATTGTTTTATCTGTTACAAAACCACATCAAAATCCATCCTCAGTTCTAGTAAATCATAATCTGTTTCGCAGTTTTCAATAATTAAGCTTACACGGGGACAAATAGACGTAAAGCAACTTATTTTATACCATATGAAGATACTTTAGCTATAAAAAAACACAAACTAAACATAAAACGACAAAATCTAAGCACAGATCTTTGATTTTCATGATTTTTATACATTTTCAATAAAATTTTTTTTTTTACCTTCACGCTTTATCCCGCACATGGCTGGGTAGGCAGAGGGAAATGCAGGGACCGTGGGAACCTAGTGTTAAGACACCCCGTTGCTTGATCCCTGTTATCTCCGTCCCCGCTTTCCGCCTTTTTCGAGACATTGCGTGTTGAGTGGCGGAACTCAACGCCGAGCTTTGCCTAGTTTGGCAAACAATTTAACCGTATTAATCGCGTATAGTGTATATATAGTACATTTTTTGTGAAATCCGTCAGTTTCGAACACTTTGTAGTAGTCCTTGGTCACAACTAGCGGGTAGACTGAGGTGGCATTCGTCTGGCATTTGACATAATTATTATATCAAACTCTTAGCACAATGCACTTGAAATAATATTTTTTAGCTAATCAATAACCACTCGTTGTAAACAAAAACCGAAACGTATGAACGAAAACAATGTAAACAATTAACGCTGAGAGTAGCCATATTCAGATATCCATTATCCACATTTTTTTCCAAAAACAAAGGGAAAAAAGTTAAAAGGTTATAAAGCAATGTATTTGGGCGTACAAATCCTTCCTCTCCTATTAAATCCTTTTTCACTCTGCATCCGGTTTACGATACATAGGTTTTAATACCAACAAGATTAGAAAAAAAATTGTCGATTTTCACAATCGTAACGGAAGACCCCCAGGATGTCCGGCAAACGTGAGTACGTCCGGATTAAATTTTATACACGCGTAATAAGCATAACCACTTTGACTTTCAATTATTTTTCAGCAGGATGGCAGAGAGATGTAGTGATTTTACTCTGTGTTGCGAAATAAAAAGTCTTTTCTAAGTAGGGTCCAGTATATATAGTTTTTTTTACATCATATAGCAGGCAAAAACCTAGTGTTAAAACTCTCCGTTATCACTAACGGTAATTCACATTTATTACATACAGGTAATATCTCTACAATAATAAAATCTCTCCGATTAACAACCAAAATATAGTAATAATATAGAGTATTATATTAAAGTACTTAAGCGATATTTTCCTGGTTAATTTTTAACACTAAAATGCATATTTCTGTAAAATCTTGTTAGAGGTTAAACTTTATGGTTGTGGAACAAATGTAACAAATATTTTGGCTAAACGACACAAATTCCGATCAACCTTGGATGGCTGTTTTCAGTTATCTTCTTGGTACAAAGGAATTCAACGATGTGATGGACAGTTAGGATCTGTCATTTTGTAAATTTTGAAAATTGTTTCAGTAATTCAGTACTATCAAGAAGCCTTGATCCGGAGAATTTGCTATTGGCCATACAATTAAATATTACAAATTAATTAATTATAATGTATATTATAAATAGAGTTTGAGGACCGTCGTGGCGCAGAGGCGCAACGTCTGCCTGTAACGCGACGGTTACTGGGTTCGATCCCCAGTCGGAGGAGAAGGATTTTTCTATTTCCATTTTCTTCGCTCTGGCAAACTAGGCAAAGCGCGGCGTTGAGTTCCGCCACTCAACACGCAATGCCTCGAGAACGGCGGAAAGCAGGGACGGAGAAAGCAGGGGCTAAGCAACGGAGTGTCTTACCACTAGGTTCCCATGGTCCCTGCAGTTCCCTCTGCCTACCCTGCCTTGTGCGGGATAAAGCGTGAAGCTAAAAAAAAAATAAATAGAGTTTGTTATAAGTGGGCTTAATTGACGTGTTTCTTTTAGCAGCTGTAAGAAATGTAAACGAAAGAACGTTCTATAAAGTGCTAACTAAGATGCTTAGAAATAAGATTATTTTTTTGACTTCACGCTTTATCCCGCATATTGTGGGGTAGGCAGAGGGAAATTCAGGAACCTAGTTTTAAGACACTCCGTTGCTTAGTTCTTGCTTTCTCCGTACCCGCTTTCCGCCTTTTTTTAGGCATTGCGTGATGAGTGGCGGAACTCAAAGCCGCGCTTTGCCTAGTTTCCAGAGCGAAGAAGACGGAAACAGAAAAATCCTATCTTCCCCGAGTGGGAATCGAACCCTCAAACCGTCGCGTTTACAGGCAGACGCTTACGCCTCTGCGCCACGGCGGTCCTCAATAAGATGTTTATTTAATAATATTCACATTATTTTCATTTTAAGCAAGTTTTAAAAAGTAAGTAACAGAAAGTTCTAATACTAGGTTCCTTATTATCGTGCTATACGGGAAAAAGCGTCAAGCTGTACTCTTAACCATTTTACTTATATTTTTTTAATTCCTTTAAATATATTCCAACACAAATTTCTTCACCAAATTCCAATACGCGACCCTACAATTTTCCGAGAGTCATCACAACCCAAAACATAGGTGTTTCCTAATAATAATTTCTGACGAATGACTTTTGCAACATTTTTGATACGAGTACAATAGCAGAGTGGTAGGGGCTAGTGTGTATGTATGTATGTATGTATGTATAGGTACGTGTCGACAATATATCAAGCTGCGAAGGAAACGCGACGGTCGAGTCCTTTAAGTGAAATTTTTCAAGATTGGCCTGACTTACTTTGTTAATGTATACGGTATATGTAGAAGATTGGAAACTCTGAGTTCAAAACAGTCTTAAGTAACAAAAATACACACTAATTGTTTTGTAATTTTATTGTAAACAATAATAGTAAGGAGTTTAAATAAAATATTTTCTTGTACTAGATATTTTAACATTTCTATGTAATTTTTCACAAAATTAATGTAAAGATAAAATTAATATTATTTAATGGTTAGTACTACACAAATAGATATATATAATATATATATATATATATATATATATATATATATATATATATATATATATATATATATATATATATATATATATATATATATATATATATATATATATATATATAAGAAAAAGATTTAAATAGTCTTTAAAAATAAAAAATATTAAAAAAGAAGAAAAAAAAAACAAAAATAAAAAAACGACGATCAATTTAAACTTTTCATTAGCTTAGATAATAGACAGCACTTTTTCCCCAAATTCAATGAGCTCAAGTAATTTGTATGGATCATTCAATTACATTTAAGTTAAAAATACGACTTCGTCGCTGCATATTTGTTGTAATTATTATGCTAGGGGAGACTGACAGGTGACGGCTCTGGGCCTGAACGGAATAAAAAACTATTTTGTACCAATTACTTAGAGGCAAAATAGAGATAATTGAATATAGGCGCTAAGGCTTACGTGAATTATTTTTATTTCGGCGTTGAGTTCCGCCAGTCAACACTAAAATGTCTTGAAAAATTCTATCGTAAGTGGCTCTCTTTAGCACATACAAAATAATGACAACATAATAAGTATAGCCGAGTTATATATGAAAATTGTACGTAACAAGTCATTATATAAGTAGAAAATGAGATTCAGTCATGAAAAAATAATATACATATGAAAACGCAGTGTTTCGTCACAATATTTAATCTCTCTGCTTACCCCCTAGAAATATATATATATATATATATATATATATATATATATATATATATATATATATATATATATATATATATATATATATATATATATATATATATATATATATATATATATATATATATATATATATATATATATATATATATATATATATATATATATATATATATATATATATATATATATATATATATATGACGCGACACTATATTTTTTGTTTATACGTTACAAGTCATCACACCCATATTATATTAACATAAGCCGAGTCTAAGATCAAAAATAACATCTAAGTGCAAAACAGGCGTTGACGCTAAATAAAATTAACATTACCCCATAAAGAGGGGAGTAGGGGGGGATGG
Source organism: Dione vanillae (assembly GCA_037178615.1). Taxonomy (NCBI): domain Eukaryota; kingdom Metazoa; phylum Arthropoda; class Insecta; order Lepidoptera; family Nymphalidae; genus Dione; species Dione vanillae. The sequence goes on along the minus strand of JAZFAU010000325.1, from coordinate 725,034 downwards.
TGGGTGATCTGAATTTGAATAATTCACGACATCAAAACACTAATGGCGGGAGATGGGGCGGAATAGGTAGGTTGCACAATCGGTTAAAACATATTCTCGTATTTTATTATTTTTTATACTATTTAACAAATAAACGCATAGAAAAAATAAAATACAAATGAAATAATATAAATATATAAAAGAATATAAAGAGACAAATTATATATAAATTTTTATGTTTCTGTCGCAAATCCTACAATAAAAAATGCAATTGCAATCTTTGATATGAATTGAATTGTATGTCAAATTTAACACACTTTATAGTGTAAATTCTATAAACTAGTATTTCAAACTACATGAAAGTATTAGGATACTTTGGCTGAAGGCAGCAAGAAAGCTATTTCAAGAAATCTGCTACATACATATTTATAATTAACAAATCGAGATTAAAAATGGACTTATTATTATAGATGTAAAAATTAAAAGGATATTAAAAAAATATGTTAAAATACAACTATTCATAAATCATAAACACTTAAATCCAAAATTAGATCAATGCTATTTAATTTTTCCAAGCATTGTATGATTCATACAAAAATCTAACTCAGTGTACCACCAACTTAACAAGGCAGAAATTATAACTAATCGAGCTCACAATATTAAAGATGTCGCATATTTATTATCTTATTTTGCACATTATCTGTGTAGTGCGTGAATAATTGCGTTAATTACTCATACATATCAAACAAGGATATATATATATATATATATATATATATATATATATATATATATATATATATATATATATATATATATATATATATATATATATATATATATATATATATATATATATATATATATATATATATATATATATATATATATATATATATATATATATATATTATATATATATATATATATATATATATATATATATATATATATATATATATATATATATATATATATATATATATTTTACCTTCACGCTTTATCCCGCACATGGCAGGGTAGGCAGAGGAAACTGCAGGAACCATAAGAACCTAGTGTTAAGACACTCCGTTACTTAGTCCCTGCTTAATCCGTCCCCACTTTCCGCCGTTTTCGAGGCATTGCGTGTTGAGTGGCGGAACTCAACGACGCGCTTTGCCTTAGATGCCAGAGCGAAGAAAATGGAAATAGAAAAATCCATCTTCTCCGACTGGGGATCGAACCCAGTAACCGTCGCGTTACAGGCAGACGTTGCGCCTCTGCGCCACGACGTATTATATATATATATATATATAGAAAGTGTATGACTATAGATATATCTAGAATCGTCTTTGCTGACCACAGCACTGTTCCTGTGGTTCTGTTCTCAATACGCAAAGGAACAATTCTCAATACACGAAAACCAATAGTTTTTGAGATAAGAACGTTTAATTAAGCGAATACGTCGACTGTTTCATATTTTCGTATAAATTTTAGATATAGTAGGGATTTAGTCGGGTATATAGTTGAGCGGACTTAGTGTTGTGATTTGTTATTTTATCACTTAATTGTACTGTAATTTATCGATATTTTATTATTATTTGTATAAAGAAATAAGATATTGTCTTCGAACGTTACTCGTTATTTGTCTATCAATTAATTTTAATATTTGTAATATCAGATGTTATAATAATTTATTAATTGTTATACTTGATTATATATTTTATTATGGAATTGTATTTCAAAAATTAAATTATAATAGTTTAGTTGGCAACATTAAATTGTATCGGGAGTGGTCAACTGTGTGGGGGTATAAATTAACTAGTATAAATATTTGATCGACCATTCTTGGGAGGAACATTCTGAAGAGAACATTAAGCAGTCATGCTGTACCCTTTGATATCCGAATTGTACTCAGTATTAATAAATGTAATTGAAGAAGGAACCTGATTTGTTTCATTACATATCAGAAGTGTAAAGTTCACGCGCCCTGGAGAGGAGAAATTTATGTAAGTAACAGAAATGAAAATATTTTGTTTTGGCTCTTTATTTTCGAAGACTAATTGTCGTATGAAAGAATTATTAACCTGATAATGTGGTTTAACATCGTGAGTTTATTTTTCGTTTAGTGAATAAGTACCCTCCATGCAAGTTTTGTTGTGTGACGGTAGAAAAATATTTCTGATACGTATGTACGTTACTACTATATGAAACGTTGGAACTATATGAAACAGGAATTTAGTCCTATAATAATAGTTATTTATGATGAATATGCGAGTTCATTTAAGTATTGTGAATTTTGTATATGTAGCTCGAATTATAGATTTATTAATGCGATCTGGTACCATGCAGGTGTATTAAATTATAGATTTGTGAATGCGATCTACCTCCAAGTAGGTGTATTAAATTATAGATTTATGAATGCGATATACCACCGTGTAGGTGGCTTGAATTATAGATTTATGAATATGATTTACCACCAGGTAGGTGGTTTGACGTATAGAACTGTTGATCTACTACCAGGCAGGTGGTTTGACTTGAAGAAATATGATCTACTACCAGGAAGGTAGCTTGAATTATAGAATTGTGATGTACCACCGGGAAGGTGACTTGTATTATAGAATTGTGATACCACCAGGAAGGTGGCTTGAATTGTAGAATTGTGATCTACCACCAGGAAGGTGGCTTAAATTGTAGAATTGTGATTTACCATCAGGAAGGTGGCTTGAATTGTAGAATTGTGATCTACCACCAGGAAGGTGGCTTGAATTGTAGAATTGTGATCTACCACCAGGAAGGTGGCTTGAATTGTAGAATTGTGATCTACCACCAGGAAGGTGGCTTGAATTGTAGAATTGTGATCTACCACCAGGAAGGTGGCTTGAATAATAGATGTTTGAAATGATCTACCACCATGTAGGTGGCTTGAATTATGTAAATGTGAGTTTGAATGTGACGTAATTGACTTGACTTGAAAAACATGTAGGTGGCTTGAGATTAGTGATGTAACGAATGTAATTTTTTTAAACATTCATGAATACGAATGCGAATATATGCTATCGATATTCGCAAATGCTACAATACGAATATTCAGTTTTGTAAATGATTATATAATATTGAAAACCTAAGTAATAACTGATAAGACTTTTTTTTTGAAAAGAGAATTTGTTTGTTTGTTTATAGTGCAAAATAGAAATGGTTTCATGAGAAATAATGAAGGCTGATAATGTAATTTCGAGGTTAAGTTAATATTTTTTTTGTTTTAAAAAGAAACACAAAAAGTAAATAGATTTCGATTTAATAACGTATTATTGTCGTCAAATTTTAATTTTTCTGACAATAACTCGCAGAAACTTTTGAGAATGTGAGAGAATACCAATATGTAAAAATGCGCGAATGGAAATATTGGTTACATCACTACTTGAGATACAGACTTGCGTGAGGAACAGCCATATTGGTAATTGTTGCAACCATGTAGTGTGAGATACAACCATGAAAGTGGTTTGAGATAACAGACATTAGGTTGCGTATTTCATAGTCTCTTAGTAAGAATATTGAAGAACGTAGAAGAAATATTGTTGTGCTAGACCTATATGAATGAGCTAAGCTAATAGATTTGTTATGTTGGTTATATAGCTGAACTCTAGTTATCAATTGCAGTAAGATAATTCAGCTATACAGCTGTAACGCAGTTAGTCAAACAGTAACTTTGGAATGACGAATAATTTCATGTTAACTAAGATTTTTCTAAAGCTGTTTTAGTATTTATAATCAAATCACGTGCGATTTTTTGAAATGAAACGGTAATAGATGCGTGATACGTTGATGTGAAATAGCTTATGTTAAGCTTAATACTAGTATACGTATGGTTTAAAGACTTGTTTAAAGATATTTATTTCTCAAAAAGACAATATGGTAATTTACATGAGAACATAATCTAGTTTGTTAATAACTATAATTTTACAATCACTCGTTATACTCGCATAATATTTGTTTTTTTTTACCTACTAGAATAAACAAAAAAAGGAAAATAACATGAATAATACAATAATTCAAAGGTTTGATTTGAAAAAAGTACAAATTTTTATAAAATAAAAAAAAGGCGGGTAGGATAAATATTTTGCCAGTAAAGTTGTAGTCACAATGAGATATTTATTTAAATATTTTAATAGTATTATAAATATTTGGAATAATTTCAAAGAATATGTCTCTTTAATTTTGAATTAAAAGCATTGTACGAGCTTACATTTCTTATATCGGTGGGTAGCTTATTATACTTAGTGGTCCGTCGTCGTTTGTTCGAACTTACGGTATGACAAGCGAGCTTCCCCGGCATGTACTTCGTTTGTATATTTGTGAGTTTTGCTAAAAATAACATTTGTGTGAAAGTATTGTAAGCGTGAAGTTGTTTTATATTCATTATGCCTAGTTCAGTATATACTGTTTTTGTGGAAATAAGGTGGTAATAATTAAATATTAATTTTACTAATTTATTCTGTTTAACTTGTAAGTCACGCAGTTTTGTTTTAGGCACATTTCCTCGAATGTCGATTAGGTAGTTTAGGTGTGATTTTACTAGCGAATTCTAGATATTGTATTTTAATTTTTTGAGGATACACTGGGAGATATTACGTAGCGAACAAAATGTATGAAAGTTTGTTATGATGTGTTCAATTTGGTATGTCCACGAGAGATAAGTGTCTGACCTCAGACCCAGGTATTTTTTATTAGACTTTTGTTCGATAATTACATTATTCACTACTAGTGGGTTATGAGATGAAATATTCTTATTTTTTTTTGTTTAAATATTACATAGCATGTATTTGCGGTGTTAATTGTCAGTAAGTACAATTAAACCACTCAGTTAAAGTATTCAAATATTTTTGAGCTTCATCTGTATCCTTAATGTTGGCCCCAAAGTAAAAAAAAAAATACAAGACAAGTTTAAAATTTTTAAAGGAATGTGAAGCTTCGTAAAATAGTTTTTCAGGTGACGAGAAAGGTTTCATTCCAGGAAGGCAAAATTGAAAAGATATAGGTCTTCTACAGTCGTGAAAGAAGTTGAAATACCAACCAATTGGAACAATTGTTGTGTTATGTGACGACAGCTGAACCATGTAAGGACCGATAAAATCCAAGTAAGAGTATAAATATATAATTTTTTTAAATTTTGCTGTCAAGATGATAAGCTTATCATACAGACATAGCTATTTCTGTTCTTTGAAGATATTCTTAGTAGATCGTGGATAAGTGAAGAAATTATTTTTATTAAAAGTTTTCATACTCGCAGCAGATGTGAAATAACGTAAATGCCAATAACTCCATACGTAATAAGATACAAGCTCTAAAGTGTAATAAACAATGTGATAAACAAAGATGATTATTAAAAATATTTTAGTGTTATTCCAGATTTTAAAAGACCCGACAGTAGAATGAACTTATAATTTATAACAAATTCTCATTAAACTTTTAACTGAACGTTAAACCTATCTACTTCTAATTATTGTAAAAGACCAATTGTAAAGTTCGTTAAATGGGTAAGATCGTCATCTTGATAATTATTTAAAACTAAAACCCCTTGTATCATGCCATGTACGTACACATATCAAGTAGTTTAACTAACTAAACCGTTCGTTAAGTGTGTGTTCAAGTACGTAATTTGAATTATTTGATACTAGTAATAAATGTTTCAAATTTGAATTCATACACTTTGGCAGCGATTGTAATCTAATGAAGTGTTCTAAAAATATCTGTAGTTAATTATTAAATATCTGTAGAAATTGAAAGTTTTGATCACAATGAGCTAATTTCACTTTTGCTAATCATTTTACTAAAGTACTAAAATTTAACTCCAATTAAAATGGAAGTACTAAATGCATTTTTACCGGGTGATAGTTTTGAAAACTACTGAAATATTATGAACCTTACTATTTGTAGTGAGAAAAGCGATTCGTATATTATTAGTTTACACTACTATTATTAATATGAATGTTCTAAAAGTTTATTTTAAAGATTCTTTTTCGCATGAACCCTATAGTAATATTAATAAAAGGTTTATTAACGGCCGGTCTCAATAACATGTTAAAAGTTGAACTAAAGTATATACCAGAGATTTCCTACAACTTTAATTTTCTGTGACCTCCGTTACAATACAAAAGTTTAGTAACGAAAACTTAGCCAAACACATATGAAATATCTTTGGTTAACATATCCCAGCGAAACGTTCTATTAATGTACCTAACGTTACGGCCATATGATTCATATCATATGTTTTTCTATGATGATTGTAGTAGAAATTATACTATTCTTTTTTGAAATATATATTTGTAATAATTTGCATAATTATGAAAATTTGGTAAATTAAAATCGTGCTAAAATACGAATTCTGAAGCTGCAACAATGCGTTATGTGCATTGTTATTTGCTATTTGTGTAGCGGCAGATTGCTGTGGCTAGTATATCTATTTAAAATTGATTGTCCTATATTTCGTACGATATATTGCTATTATTTTTTTTTATTGTCGATTAAATATGTTTAATAAACATTGGAACAAAAAGATTTATTCCTCATGTTGTTAAGATTTATTCGTCATTAAGGTTTCTTAACATTGCAATTTATTATAAAATGTTTAATTTTATTTCTCTATTAATTTATTTCAGATTTTGAATGTCAAAATGTTTAATACAGAATTATTAAATATAATCGCCATTACTTTATGCGTCTCAAACACGCCAAAAGAATACAACGATTCAAAATATCTCTTGCAATCCTTTATTCAAGAGATCTAGTGGAGATGTATCAAAAACAAATTATCATGCTGCTAAATGGTTAGGTAATTAAAATCTTGATTTAATTGTTGTTTATATTGCACTAACAGACGTGTAAAAATAGCAGCTGATAGAATTAGACCTTGGACACATGAATATTCTCCTTGCTGTGAAATTTCTCTAGCTTTGTTAGAAGTGATACTGAAAATAATGAAAAGGTGAGGTATTTTTATAACATAAGTAATAATTTAGAAGCTTAGTTTATTTATTGTTACTGAATTTGTATGTAAAAACCTCTTTACGTAAATATCGCAAAACCGTTCATTTCAGCATTACATAGTGTATCATCATTATGATATTGTCTTTATTATGCTTATTGTTTTTTTTTATTAATATATTAAGAATTTATTGTACGACATTATTAAGTAACTTGTGTTATATCATTGTCATTTCTTTGTGTTATCATTTGTGAAAAAAGTTGATACCTATCGATTGTTGCATGCGATATTCACCTTGAAATGTATTTGTTTATGGAAACTTAGCTAAAAATTTATTATTGTTATGTATTGTAATTGGGAAAAGTATGCTGAGAAACAAAATTTTAGACAATTCAAGGAATTCTGGTATTAGAGACAAAACCATTTGAAATGGGGCTGGACAGGCCACAAGCTGCGTTGCACCAGGAAAAAGCGGAGTAAGCAGGTCACTCTGTGGTATCCAAGGGAAGGGACTAGAACTAGGACATTCAATGAGAAGATGGAAAGACGAAATCTGCCCCGCTGTGGGACCCTGCTGTACTGGACCTCTTGACTAACGTGGCGGATGACCGAAACAATGAAAAGTTCAAGTTGAATAGTGGGGGACATTATGTAATACGAAATAACATACCCTAATAGTGAACTTGGCAGAAAATGGTCATTATTATTATATATTCTAAGTACCACTGGTGAACCTATATAAATAACTTGTAAATATGTGGATATATAATAACAAGTGCAAATGCGTTAAGTATAATTATGTATTATTGTAATTTTTATTTACTTTTGTTTATTAATAAATTTGTTTTCTTAATAATTTGGAATTGAATTTTAAAAAAATTGTTCTGTATACATAGTAAATATACCTTAACCGAGTGTTGTGATATGTTAGTGCGTGCTCCGGAGAGAGCACGCGGTCGGATGGCCGAGTGTTGTGATTTGTTATTTTATTACTTAATTGTACTGTAATTTATCGATATTTTATTATTATTTGTATAAAGAAATAAGATATTGTCTTCGAACGTTACTCGTTATTTGTCTATCAATTAATTTTAATATTTGTAATATCAGATGTTATAATAATTTATTAATTGTTATACTTGATTATATATTTTATTATGGAATTGTATTTCAAAAATTAAATTATAATAGTTTAGTTGGCAACATTAAATTGTATCGGGAGTGGTCAACTGTGTGGGGGTATAAATTAACTAGTATAAATATTTGATCGACCATTCTTGGGAGGAACATTCTGAAGAGAACATTAAGCAGTCATGCTGTACCCTTTGATATCTGAATTGTACTCAGTATTAATAAATGTAATTGAAGAAGGAACCTGATTTGTTTCATTACATTAGTGACTTAGTGTTAAGACACTCTGATCCTTATTTTATCTCTTTCTATCTTTTTCTATTAAGAGGGACATTGTGTACCTACATATATTAATAACTGTTAGATATATCAGTAAATAACCTGCCAAATAACATTACGATCAATTCAATTCAATTATTTGATAATATATTGGAAAGCGCTTACTTCTTTTGTTGTAAAATAAATAGAATTCAATTGAACAAGTTCATAAATACATATCATACAATACTAATTGTAGTTAAACCGACTAAATATATAATTTGACTAAAATTTGGACTAAAATTTGGAATAAAAAAATATACTAAAATATATTAGTTCTATTTTTAGTTTCATATAACTTAATCACATAATTCATACTACTTCATTACATCGAATCACTATATTATGTTAATTCTAATACGCCCTTTGAAACCTATTACCGTGTACTATATCGTGGAATATATAATAAATTAGTCAATATATTAATTTTAATTGCTATTTAAAATTTAATTACAGTTAATTAACTTTGTAAATTTATTAATTTTAAAATTAGATTTGTAATTTAACACCTCATTACTTCTTATTAATAATGAAACAAAAAACACACATATATTTCGTATTTAAAAAAACCTTGGTGTCAAGCATTTCTCCGCTCCACTCCGTTCTCCGCTTTCCGTGTGAAATTTTGGCATTATGTTTTAAATACTATGTCAAGAAAAAGAGAGATAAGAGAAAAATATATACAACAAAAAAATTGAGGATCGTCGTGGCGCAGAGGCGCAACGTCTGCCTGTAAAGCCACGTTTCTGAGTTTGATCCCCAGTCGGGGAAGATGGATTTTTCTATTTCCATTTTCTTCGCTCTGGCAAACTAGGCAAAACGCGGCGTTGAGTTCCGCCACTCAACACGCAATGCCTCAAAAAAGGCGGGAAGCGGGGACGAAGAAAGCAAGGCCTAAGCAACGGAGTGCCTTCGCTGCAGTTCCCTCTGCCAACCCTGCCATGTGCGGGATAAAGCGTGAAGCTAAAAAACAAAAAAAAATAACATAGTGCATTTTACTTGATGTGAATCGAACCTACAACCAACCCGGTCCCCGATGATTAGAAAATTAAAAAAAAAACGAAAATCTAAATTCATTTTTTTCCCGTAACTCCACTCAAGACAAACATTTGTCCTTTCATTTGATATTTAAATCAAATATAATGTTTATTCACTGTAAAAATCTCCCTCGGGGCGTAATTATACAATATTTGAGACTGTTATGGGGTCAAATTTTGGGGTTTTTTATACAAAAAATATAATTTAGATTATTTACTTATATGTGTACAAATATAATTGAAAAAGAATAAATAAGCAGTATAAAACTTCAGCATAAATTAAGTAAACATAATAATAATAATAATAATATATTAAATATTTATGAACTAATACTTAAAGAAAACATAAAAATTTGAACGCAGCGGGACTCGAACCCGCGCCCTCTTGCGAACCGTGCAAGCGCTCTCACCACTGAGCCGTGCGTTCTTCAGTGGTGAGAGCGCTTGCACGGTTCGTAAGAGGAGGCGGGTTCGAGTCCCGCTGCGTTCAAATTTTGATACGTTTTCTTTAAGTGTTTTTTCTATCCTTAGTGTAGATTAGCACTTTAAAAATCATAAAATGTTTATATACTACTTGTATATTACATAACTACATATTATCTTTGCCTATAGTATAAAATATAGTATAGAAATATATTTTTATTTTAATTGTGAGTTTGCTTCGCCTTTTAATGACATTGCAATAACAAAATTAAAAATAGGTATAAGTTGAACCTCAACTTATTGAAAAAAGCTAAAAGTGTAAAATAAATTTGAAAATTACCCTAGTAATGTAGTGTAATATGTATGTTCATATATAAAAATAAACTAAATTTATAAATAAACAACAAACGAAAGAAAACCTATATACGAAAAGCACAAGCAATCCCAATATATTGTATCTATAAATTCATTATTAAAATAGGATAAGTTTAATTTAATTTAGTTTAATTTTTTAATGTAATATATCAGTTCACTAAAATAAATGCCTTAAAATAAGATCTTTGATTTTCGCGATTTTTATACGATCGCGATTGTTAAAATTGCTATATTTATAATGAACGCCTTAACCTTAACACATACATACTACATATATACATATAAAAACCCATCTCTTTATAAATAATTCACTTACATAGTACAATAATCTAAATAAAATTGAAAGGTATAATTTAGAAAAACTTTTTCAAAGTACTTGCAACACAATTTCAGTTGTTTCACCGAACACGGCGACACGCTATAAAACATTTATGAGTCATGGTGTGGCGATAGGGTTTATTCATACCATGTGGAACGATGGCTTAAATTTACGTTTGAAAAAATAAAATATATTGTAGCGCAGTACACATGAGTTTTCGGTGAAAACTGTACATCCTTACCAATTATCAAAGATTTAAGTAATAATTCACGTTTTATGCGGGATAAAGCGTGAAGCTAAAAAAATAAATAATAATTCAGTGCTTACCTGAAACAAAAAAAAAACAAATTATTAGTGAATGGTTGAAAAAACTGAAATGAACCTTAATATCTAATATACAAAAAGTAAAAGCTAAGTTTCTCTACACTTTCTTAAATCTTTACATATACCTATTTTAAAAAAGGTTCTCTCTCACTAATCAACACATATAGTTGACACCCAAATGATAATTTCCATTTTAAAAATTTGTCAAGCATTAGAAGTATATAAATTTGATATATATATATATATATATATATATATATATATATATATATATATATATATATATATATATATATATATATATATATATATATATATATATATATATATATATATATATATATATATGTGTGTGTGTGTCGTTCCATCAAATATGACAGGTGCGGGAGAACTAATGACAAAAGTTCACCGGAATCCATAATAACTTCGACTGTATGTTCGTCTGACAACAGTGACAACGTCAACGTGTATTTAATATGCCGTCGCGGTTTTTGCTACAAAGTTCATTTTATTAGTTTCAAATTCGCTGCGGTCACCGCTCTATTTTAATTGTTTAGAATTGTATAGAATTGACTGGCATCTAGTAACACAAGTCTAGAGCTATATATATATATATATATATATATATATATATATATATATATATATATATATATATATATATATATATATATATATATATATATATATATATATATATATATATATATATATATATATATATATATATATATATATATATATATATATATATATATATATATATATATATATATATATATAATTTCTATTGGCCATTAGTTAAAAGCTATATGTATAGGAGAAACGAATACTATGTTTCTTATCATTTACTTATGCGGGGAAAATGGGGTATCATTATTTATTTTAACACATTCTCGTTACAGGTAGAGGCTGCACGTTTCCAGCGGAGTGAACGGGTAGTTGGTTCCAATCCGGCTACATAGGGCTCATTGCAATCGACTCCACCCACATCATAAAGAACTTTACATTATAAATAGGTTTGAATGTTTTAAATAATTAAACATTAACTCTAATACTAAATACTTTAGTAAGAATAAAATCATGAAATGTACGTATATAGATTTGCGTCCGTATACATTAGAGTAGTAAAGATTTTACTTGTCTTTGACATTTCTGGAGCTAATAATGGTGGAAAGAAAAATGTAATTCATTTACAAAGAAACTAAGAAAATTAAAGCTTAATAGTTTGTTTGACTGAACGTAATAATCTCTGGAACAAGTGTTTTCGAATTAAAATATTTTTCCAGTTAATTGTTTCTTTAACTCATCTCTTTGCCAATCTGATACGCAGAATTTAATAAATAGTTCTATTTGTCAAACACTCAAATTCTCTATAAGTGCCACTAGACAAACAGTCATAGGTTCAATTTCCATTTAAGAGAATAAATTAATTTCACAAAAAGCTGAAGTCCCATTAAGTTCCAGCACTTAAAATGACAATTCTGACAGAAAGCGGAGTAAGGAGAGTCTTAGCACTAAGTTCTGTTACCAATTTTAACGATAAAAAATATATTAGGCATATTGTTAAAAACCTAGCATACCTAGTAACCCACAAGGAACACGCAAATCCGCTAACATGTTAGGGACAGGACAGAGGGGTGTAACCCTTTCCATAATCCGGACATTACGACTGTTTTAGGCTTAAAGTATTTAACAGCTTTTGGTTTCCAGTTCACAAAATACAAAATCCTCGCGTTAATTGCAGGTAGAAGGGCTTTACCTAAATGCATATAGATTTGTTCTTTTTGATTACTGTTATTACATAGGTACATAGGTATATTTTTGCAATATACATACCTTTTGCTTACAAAACGCTGTGTTGATTGTCGTTTAATAAAAACTAGGAAACGGAGTGTCTTACGGATAGTTCTGACAATAGGTTGTTTTACTTATCCCACTGTAAGGGAAAAAGTGTGAAGCTGCTTATATAAATTTTCGTCGTAAACCAAATATGAAATCTTCCAGACATTGCGTGTTGAGTGGCAAAATTCAATCGAGTTTCCGTTACGCATTACCAATGCCAGGAAGTCAAAATAATGAGAGAACTTAGTGTGTAGACACTCTGTTCTATACAGAATGTATAGATTTTAATTTTTGGACAAGCCAGTAAGTATATGTATAGAAAGTTTAAAAGAAACCCCTGTTAACCCCATTTAACTTTAAGGGTTAAAAAAGAAGGGGGAAGGCGAGTATTGCAAAAGGCACCCCTTGACGAAAGCCGTGTATGTTACAGTTTTTAGGTTAAAACCGAAAACTGTGGTTTCTATTCGATGTGTACGACCGCACCAATTTCAAACTCGATTTAACTGCGGGCGTCGCAGTGTAGTTAAAAACAGACACTGTTGTGTTCATCTTAAATTACTCTAGAAAGTAACTTGCTACTGTATGAGGATTTGCTCTTCGTTTCAGTCGTTTAGAATAATATCAATATATACTCTTTATTTCATTTGTAACAATTCATAAATATAGAATTGGAAAAAAATTGAAAGGTTGGCAAAGGTGAACTTATCTATTTTTTTTCCTTTTTATTTATTTTGCTTCACCATGGGAACCTAGTGTTAGTGTTAAGACACTTCGTTCCCTGCTTTCCGCATTTTTCAATGCATTGCGTATTGAGTTTGCCTAATTGCCAACGCCGCGGTTTGCCTAGTTGCCAGAGCCAAGATCTATCTTCCCCGATTTGGAATCGAAACCACAAACGAAACGACGGTCCTCTTACCTCTTATAGAAATATTTTCCAGTCAACCTATGGATATAAAAAAAGCTTAGTTTGCAAGTCCGAAATTATTGACAGATACAAGGGATCATGAGACTTACTATATACATCGACCCTATTAAAACAAAGCTCTCACTTTTGACTGTGCATTATGAGAAAATTGCAAAAATATCCCCTTCAAAGCTAATAGACATTGGAGAAATATAGAAATATATTTATTTACATTAAGAGCAGTAATATATAGCTTCTTTATTTTAAATTTTAGTGACCAAAAAATATATAACCTTCATGTCTAAAGATGGTGATCATGACGAGATGTATATTGATGTAACGTATGAACTTGTCTCCAAACGGCTTCTGTCGGTTGCAAGGTTAGTGACAGTTCAAAATATAATAAACACCACTCAATATAAGCTTATTCATTTGTTTATTTTCTAGACCCTTTGGAGCAATTTGATATACTTAGTATCAAGTTATGAAGGCGACGGTAACGGATTCGATTAAATGTTTGAAAAACCACTTATGCAATATGAAGTAGGTAACTTAACTTCAACTTACAACATATTATTCGCTTCGCTAGGCATCTTATGTGGAATATTGGAACGGGTGAACAGTATGGAGCGAAGAGTTGATCTTAACTAGCCCGTATAATCCACGAAATTAAAAAATCTGGTAAAAAGGTATATTTACCATCTTCCTTATTACAACCATATATATCTTTAGCGTTAGCGGCGGAAGTCAGCGCCGCAATTTGTGTACTAGAGCGTGGCAACAAAAGTAATATAAATATAAACACTCCCCTGCGAGGGAATCGAACCAACAACAATCAAGATCATCCCAAACCATAAGCCGCCATATGTATATATATATATATATATATATATATATATATATATATATATATATATATATATATATATATATATATATATATATATATATATATATATATATATATATATATATATATATATATATATATATATATATATATATATATATATATATATATATATATATATATATATATATATATATATATTATATATATATATATATATATATATATATATATATATATATATGTATATATATATATATATATATATATATATATATATATATATATATATATATATATATATATGTATATATATATATATATATATATATATATATATATATATATATATATATATATATATATATATATATATATATATATATATATATATATATATATATATATATATAACATAAGGCAACAAAAGTAATATAAATATAAACACTCCCCTGCGAGGGAATCGAACCAACAACAATCAAGATCATCCCAAACCATAAGCCGCCATATGTATATATATATATATATATATATATATATATATATATATATATATATATATATATATATATATAACGTAAAAAATTCAATTTTTCTATACCGGCACACTCACTCTATGGTATCCACAGGCTCGCATAAAGGAGATGGCATAATTTTTATGGAAAAAAAACGCGCCGGTTAATGACCCTTTGTTCCCGACCATTGTCCAGACGAGCGGCAGACTACAAACACATATATACATACACACACAATCATACATTCATACACTTCATTTTTGTATAACATTCAATTTCCACGAGTTTCTTTGTTGCGAAGTGAAGTGTAACCCAAATCGAAAAATTGGATTGAAATGGGTTTTTGTTTAAAACATTGCTCTTTTTCAACGCAAAATAATTAAATTGGTTGGTGGGATTTAATGGGAGAGAGTGGGTTCAAATCCAGTGATGAGCATAACTTAACTATGAACTTTGACAATATTCTTTCTTTTAACTTCATCTTTTAGTATGTTCATAGAAGAGCAGGAAGAGGCAACCTTACTGCCTTTCGAGGCTTTGCGTGTTGAGTGGCGGAACTTAACGCCACACTTGTCTAGTTACTAAAGCGAAGAAAATGGAAATGAAACAATCAATTCCCTCCGAGTATCGTTCCACACTTTAGTTTATGGATAATTAATTTTTTTCTATATAGCTTCTTTATTTTAAGCCCAACACGCAGTATGTTAATTTAAAAAGTCATAGTCCCATGACACAAAATTCTCTCCACATATCCTCTAAACAAAGCACAATGCTAATTCATTTTTTAGAGATAGCTTCACAGTGGAATTATCGAGATATGAACCTCCAACCATTGGCTAATCAATTAATCAACAAAGCTATATCAAATCTACTCCACATATAACAGTACAATTAGCAAATGGTCTTATATTGTAATTAAAAATATATTATTTGAAATTAACCCCACTTTATGTTATATTTAACCCTAACGACCCTCTTAGGTCAGACGACAGCGTATATAAATACATCGCAATTCAATGGGTTGATTTAAATTTAAATATTCTAGTCGACGTAAGTTCTATTCCTGCTAGAGAAAAAGGTATTAGACCAAGCACGGCGTTTAATTACGCTACTCAAAAAGCTTAGACGGAAAGTGGGAAACGAATTATCTTCTAGGTTCCTGTCAATTAGAAATGGAACCCACGACCTTCGCTCTTATATTCAGATGCCTGCGTTGACGTCCTCGTCTAGAAATAAAAACCTAAATGTTTCAAGCTCTACCCTTAGCCGGGTAGTCAGAGATAACGGAGCACCAAACCCTGCGGTCCCTGCATACCTATTCCGCCTCGTCCACTGTTATTAACCTCTTCATACACACTCTCCGTGTAAGCTTTACGTGACCTTCCTCCAGTATTTTCGATACTGTGTTTTCGAAAATCAACTGAGGTCTCCCTTTAACTCTCTTACCATTCACTTTTGCTCACTCACAGATGAAAGTCACTTCAATATATCACTTTTTATTTTCAAAATGGTTAAAGAGTTGCTAAAACCAAAAGCATTGTTTTTTTTAGCTTCACGCTTTATCCCGCACATATCAGGGTAGGCAGAGGGAACCGCAGGAACTGTAGGAACCTAGTGTTAAGACACTCCATTACTTAATTCCTGCTTTCTCCGTCGTTGCTCTTCATTGCTCTATTTTCCATTTAAACACAAAAACGCACATCTTACTAACCTACCAACACAACAATACCTATCCAGCATCTACTGTGGGGGACGTCAGTTATACACCGCGACGCTGTCGTCATACTTCGAAATTCATCAAGGGAGTAAAATAGGGGGTTGAAACGTTTATAATAAAATTGTGTAAGACAAAAACAAAATTGTACTCACTATTCATCTATCATTAGTATTAGTAATGAAATGTTTTATCGGATTTGAATCTGTAACCGTTGTGACGTAGCAAAGACGCTAGTAGAATAATATAAATATAGATTAATTATCAATCATAATTTTAAAATAAAATATTAGAAATAGACAAAATTTAATATTAAGACACTCGATTCTCCATTTTCCGAGGATATTTCAGATATATTGATAAATAAAAATCGAATATTCCTTATACTTATAATTTGTCCAAGTAATAAAAAAGGACAAAGTTTGTTGTAAGTATAGTTTTTCTTTTCGCTGTATCCCACATATGTTAGCACAGACTGAAGAAACCTATTATTAAAGTACTAATCGCGTAAGATCTAAGTTTGACATAGCATATGTGACTAATAACTCAATGATGAGTAACAAAACGAAAAAAGAAAAATAAAAGACCTGAATATATTGACAAAAATTACCTCAAAACCAAGGAAAAATCAAACCTACACCTCTGTACTAATGAAGACCAAACGTTTCCCAATCACATACGGTACAATTAGTATAATTTCAATTAACATAATGTTCGAGAGCGTATCATTGAATAGTTTGGATAGATTTAGGTCAGAGAGCATGTATTAGGTTTAAACGTAGGGTTGGCAACGTTCCAGCATCCCTCGTGCTGAGAGCCACTTAACGGCGGTATAAAAATCTGGCGTTTGGCGTTATGGCGCGATACGTCGTTATTGACATTGAACGTTATGACGGTGGTCGTAGATTTTTCGATGATTTTGGTACAGAAAAAGCTTAAAATTAAAATATTTTTGGGTATATATATTGATCTTATATATTTTACATATTGTATTCAAGAATTCTATGCAGAACGTAACATAGTTTGTGAATCAAAAGTTAATATTAAGCTCGTAACACGTCACACCTATTAACAAATTTTTCTTTTTATAAGTCTAACGTTTAATACGTATAACTAAACTTCGTTTGAATTCAACAATAAATTAACTTTAATTAAATAAAAACAACACTTAAAGCGAGTAAATGAGTGAGTGAGTTCATATGAACCTTATTAAAGCAACTTTTTCGTTAACACCAAAAAAAGACACTATTCCCATGGTTTACGAATAATAATAGGGGAAAATCGCAACATTAGTCACCCATGACGTTTCTCTCCATGTACATATAAACAGACATAGAAACTATGAAAAACATCGCATATATTTCATTCCATATTAACTTGTTTAATTACTGTGAGAAAATTATTACCTTTATGTCATGAAGGCTTTTAGACCTTCACAAATGTAGATTTGTCTATGTCAAAGACAGGTACATGTCTTTGTAACTGAGATCAGATCAACATAATTTATTTTCTTTCCAATAAATTTTTAAAAAATAAAGGTACAGTAAAAGAAATTACAGACAAATTGGTCCAAACTTATTAGTCAGACAAAAAATATGACAAATTGTATATACAGAATATATTCTTTCTCATTTTTTTGGTCTCAACTAACCACCAAGTAAGTCAGCATCTGATGGACCCTCTTGTTTTGTAACGTAATTGACACTACAGACACTTGGAACGTACCCTTTTTTATCCCATACTATATGTTGTTATGGTAAATATTAATTATAACTTTAATACATAATATATAGAATTAATATTGAATCATAATGAAATCTTATCTTTATATTTTTTATATTTATTATTATTACTATAGTTTCCAAATGTATATTTTTGCTATACACAATTTAACGGGAATATACAAATAATACCCCAGTGTTACTTAAGAAGCTGTTGCTCAGTTCGATTATGTCGTTTCGAGCAACTCAGTTCCGTGCAGATGACGTCGACAGTATCAGGTCAAGGACAGACCTTAGTTAGAAAAAGAACATATTTTTTTCTGTACATATGCATATGAAATATACTTAAATTGGACTTGGTACAAATACTTGGTAAAATTACGGAAAAACACAACTAACATATACTAAAATTAAAAATTAAATAACTTTTGTAAGCTGCATTAAATTCTCTTCACATATCTCTATTATACAAGAAACACTTTGACTAGCTATTAAGTTGACACTGAGTGATCCATATTCTACCAGAAGGTTAAAGCTATAGTGAATTTACTAACTTCTCTTAACGCAAATCTATACACATAATAAAAATATAAAATGTAAAATAATATATAAAAACTAATATTGGCATTTATCAATGTATTAGAAACCATAAAAACTATTTTTTTTAAATATCTGTCTGTCTGTGCATTTGTGCACACTAATCTAAGCAACTTGGTACTTTGCATACCAAGCTATTATGGTAAATTACTTAAACATTTAGTTATACATATATTTCAACGAGTTCATAAAAAAAGTTGTATTATTTTAAATTATCTTTAATTTTATAAAATGTTACAAAATATTTAGGAAGCTTTTTCTCCGTATAGACAAAGCTCGAAGCTCTTCTAGAAATACATAAAAAAGCTTTCACCTTGCCAAAAACAATAAAAAAAAAAACAAAAATAAGGCACAAGCAAAAAATGTTACAGACAAAAATCTTTCATTTCAGTCCAACGATACATATAAAAAAAGAAATGAACCAAAGATACGCAACAACCCAATCTGAGTTATTGATCTTGTTCTCATAAACACCGAACTTATAGCGTATAACACTTACGAGAATCACGCTAAATTGAACTTTGAGTACATAAAAATAAGAACTTCAGGGAAAATTTAGTTACTATCTTATAACTCTAAGTTAAATTGTCCATGTTTATGGAATATAGATCCTATGCAGATAGTATAAGGTTCTATATTAGGTGTAAGCTATTTAGGTCCGTTCGTACTGGACAGATGTTATTCCCCTTCAGTTAGCATTGTAAACAAAACGCCTATTAAAATGCGAGGTTGCACTAGTGATGCGTAGTTGACAGTGAAATATCGATATATATTATTAAACATCGATATATTTTTAAAACAAAGCAAGTACATACACTTAATTATGTTGCGATATAAAATTCTATTTTTTCCTGATGCCACTGTGGTGCAGAAGAAAAGTATTTGACTGTCACTGCGACAGTTGTAGAGTCGATTTTTGTTCGGGAGAGACATTTTTCCACTTTAAGAAGACAAATAACGAATGTCTCAAATTCAGATGGAAAAGAGTACTACTACTAGTAGACACTAAGTTTCCTCCGCCTATTCTAATAAAGGTAGGGTACAATATTAAGCTGCTTCTAAATAAGATACTACTTCACAATTTATATTACTGAAACAAAAGGGAACCAAAAAAAGTTCTCATGTGCAATTATCATACATTGTTAATAGTTACGCATACTTTATGAAGACAAAGGTTACAAATTCAATTCCCGTGACAGAAAAAAGGTAGAGGAAATCGCACAGAAGACGTTAGTCTATAACCAATTAAGGGATGCAATGTGCAAGTGTAAAAAGATAACTATTTTTTAATTACAATTAAGTATTCATTAACTTTAACGGCTAAGTTAACCTTTAATTAAAAACGTTTAATTCGTACTCAGACTGGTAGACAAGCGTCACAAAGTGGAGAACAGAGTGTCTTGGCAATAGGCTTTCTCTTTTTCCTCCTGATTCCTCAGATCCTGATTGGACACGTATGAGAAACAGTATAGAATCTGACCAGGAATAGGTTTAGAGCTAGCTTATATGCGGTTGAAGTAGGAGCGAGAGGTATAACAGCGAAATCTGTCTACAACTATCACAAATTTTCGGAACGCACTTCGAAGGCGGCTTTGGTAGAATCATTCAAAATTTGGTTAGATAGTGGGAGAATCAGGACTTAAAAATTTAAGGTCTTAATTTGTTCTTCAAGGTATTTTAAAATCCAAAAGATTACTATTACTTCAGATCCAAAAATCTCATTGCGAGTACATATCCAGACAAAATCAAATATAGATTTTCTATTGTACACAAATTCGTTTTAATATACTTCGATTATTGATAACAAAACTATTTCAACGTTCGTCAAGCGTATCAATTTCTAAGAGATTAGCTTTCACGCCGAAAATATGCCTATTTTACCAAGAATTTATTACAGACATGGGTAATGTGAAAAGAAGAGATTTCTATAAATTTCGCTATTTCATGAAGTATAATACTTTTTTTTTAGCTTCACTTGTACTGTTGCTTAGTACCTGCTTTCTCCGTCCCTGCTTTCCGCCTTTTTCGAGGCATTGCGCGTTGAGTGGCGGAACTCAACGCCGCGCTTTGCCTAGTTTGCCAGAGCGAAGAAAATGGAAATAGAAAAAACTATCTTCTCCGACTGATCGAACCCAGAAACTGTCGCGTTACAGGCAGACGTTGCGCCTCTGCGCCACGACTTTCCTTTTATAGTCTAAAGATAAGTTTTGTTTTGAATATCGCATATTATAAATTGTGATTAAAGTGCAAAACAAAGTGTCTTAACACTAAAATATCGAAAAAACAAAAGCTTATATAAGAAACATAATATTGTTAACCTTAACCTTAATTCAAAGAATTAAGGTTCTTAAGCAAGTTTTTCATTATATCACTTCTTTTGAGAGAGACGAAATACCCTCACGAAATATAGGTAGGGACCTGTTAATAACACTAATTTAACTTAAAACTACGTAAGTAATGACATGGTTATTAAAATAACCGTTAAAACGGCTTTTAATCATAAAAGTACAAAACTACAGAAAGCGCTATAATAATGATGGTTGCAATTTCAAATAATGTTTATCATGGACCGATTCCAAGTGATACAATATAAGGTCCGCAGTACAATTTGTTAATGTTTCTACTTCTACAACAATATATAATAAAACAATATAATATAAATTTATCGACTAGACGTATCAACATCACTATTACCAAAATTGTTGTAATCCGAAACGTTAGGTTAGGGACGATGATATATGAATGTATTATTTGATTGCATCCCAATAATGAGTGTGTGACGCGCGGACGGACGGATTGATGTTGGAAAAATTGTATGTGTGAAGTGTCTACCAGTCGTGGGTACAAATACAACTCAATGCGATAAACAGATTACTTTGACATTACGTTATCTTTGCTTATGACGTGATATATTCGAGATAAACCTAAAACCTAAGAATAGCACCTAAAAGCTAAGAAGAAAGTTATAACAAGTAATATGTGTATATATAATAATAAATAATAAAAGGCCAGTTAGGAATAGTTTGTTTGTCCGTGACGATATGTATACAATCTATTAAAAAAATAGTTATAATTTAGAAAACGAAATATTTCTTAAAACGATTTAATTTTCATTTAATAATTAAATGTAGTAAATCTAAGGTTTTTCTTCACACTTCGTCAAACACAGTGAATAAATGAATAAATAGGTTAAAATCTACAGTTGCCGCACAGCATCTAACTGTAGCGGTGTAGGTTCGATTCCCACTTTGAGGAAAAAAATACCGTCATTCTTTTACTGCTACACAATACAGCTAAAGAAGAAACCAGTGACAATTTTGATAATCTCCATCACATATAAATACATATATGCCAAATTTTACTAAGTAAAATGAAGCAGCACACAAAAGTAATAACATACTTTAATTCAACATTCTATCCTATCCCACGTTAATATTCAAAAGGGGTGACAAAATCAACCCCCCGGCATTAAAAACCGACAAATCGAATGACGTACATTAATGTTTATTGTAAATATGGTTACGTATGATATATTGCACTACACCCTATACAATGTATTAGATTTGAGTGTCGTGTTACGTCTCATTTCTATTATTATTTCCTTTTGCGTAAATAATTTATCAAATATGTCTTCACGCTTTGTCCCGCACACGGAAGGGTATACAGAGGGAACTGCAGGAACCATAGGAACCAAGTGTTAAGACACTCCGTTGCTTAGTCGCTTCTTTCTCCGTCCCCTCTTTCCGCCTTTTTTCGAGGCATTGCGTGTTGAGTGGCGGAATTCAACGCCGAGTTTTGCCTAGTTTCCAGTGCAAATAAGAATAAAGAATAAGAAAGTCCATGTTCTCCGAATAGGAATCGAACCACAAACCGTCGAGTTTACTGGTAGACGCTCTCCAAGACAGTCCTCAATATGAAATAAATAATCAAATTTACGTATGTATTCATAGAAAATCTTTTGGTGGAGGAAATTTTTAAAGATATCTTATCCTATTGCAGATCTAAAGAGACGATAACAACATATAAAGTTATAACAAGCGTGTAACAATTTCGACGTAGCTAAGTAAAAAGGCACGGCTTAATTGGTTAGAGCTCTTTATCGGTATAAGACATGTTCAGAAGCTGTTACTTTGACATCTTTTTTGACATTTTTTTTACGACTTCTCGTCATCGTCTCATTTCGCATATAGGATAGAACTTAAAGTTAAGACACTCCGCTCTCCGTTCGTCGTTTCGTCTTAACTCCGATTCATTCCACGCCTATCGGGAACCACAACAATAATGTATAATAAACCGCTGCCCCAACTCCCACTGCACTACAATTGTCCCACTAATGACTCTAATGAGTGTATAGTCTAATTTTTCATACAAATATTGAATAAACTATACGTGCAGAACATAAACAGAAAAACAAAGACATGTAATTTTAACAAACAAATTACCTATTTAAGTAAAATTTCAAAGAAGATCAAAAACACACACACACACACAATTCCCAACTTATTGCTTCAACAATTCCCAACTTTTGCTTCCGTGTTAATATAATCACATAAATCTCATTCCACTCTCCACTTACACTAAATTTGTAACATTTTTTTAGCTTCACGCTTTATCCCGCATATTGCATGGTAGGCAGAGGGAAATGCAGGAACCATATATGAACCTAGTATTGAGACACTCCGTTGCTTAGTCCCTGCTTTCTCCGTCCCCGTAACATAACATTTAGTGACGTAACCTAACGCCGCTTAGTAGCACAACCATTTCCAATAACCAGACACTCCAGCCAGTGTCTGGCTATTGGAAATGATATAAAAAAACTGTCAAGCGTACCTCAGGAGTAGCTATTATGTAAATGTAATCATATATCGATAGTCCAAAGAGAGATCACCGACAGGCACCGAGCTATTAGCATACACAGCAAGCACGCCTCGCTTCGCCTCGGACACGGTGAGAAATCAACCTTTGGTTTCGATCGAATGGAATTTTACACCACTATGGTGCAGTAGATAAGTGCCGCACAGATAACTGATACGAGGTCGAGTTGGAAATGAAGTATGGTAAAGAAAATAGTAGAATTACTTAATTAATTGTACTGTCTCTTAAATATAGTATCATTGAACGAAGCGATGAGCGAGACTTTAGCCTTTTTGCTTAGAACGAGATAAGAGCTATTATTATATCAGTGGAGGAACTCAATGTCGTACTTTAGCTTGTTGCCAGAGCGATGAAAATGAATATAATACTGTCTAATAATATAATAATGGGAATCAAATCTACAACCGTCGTTTACAGGCAAACGTTGTTCCGCTGCGCCATTACAGTCTTCTTTATTTTAACAACCATGATAGATAAAGAGAGTACGCGGTTGAATTCCACTATTCAACACGCAATGTCTTGAATTTGAACTAAAAAGGCAGCCAAGAACGTGGTATATAAATAGTGCGGAGCTCAGTTCCGCCAGCTTGCACTCCAAAACGAGCAAGATTGAGTGTTAAGTCACTATATTATGTAAGATAGGTATTACTTCGTAAAATATTTCTTATAATTTCTATCTAAAACAAAAGAAAATAAAATATTTTTATAGAAAAATAGCATCAACAACAATAAAAATCATCATTATCATCGATGTATGCAATTCTCCAATAAAACTGATACCGGCGGTTGGAGGCCCGCACTTATTTGCATATCTCGACACGCTCTGGTAAAGATGGCAAGCTATAGCTAGCTATAAAGAGTGAAAATATATAATATATAATTTTTACCTTCATATATTTTAAACATACCCTGATAAGTCGGGGAAGTCTAGTGATAGTATTGCATGATACATCCGTGTAACAGCGCCAATTTGCTTGGCTCTAAAGTCGTGGGTTCGATGTTCACTCGCGTATATATATATATATATATATATATATATATATATATATATATATATATATATATATACATATATATATATATATATATATATATATATATATATATATATATATATATACATATATATATATATATATATATATATATATATATATATATATATATATATATATATATATATATATATATATATATATATATATATATATATATATATATATATATATATATATATATATATATATATATATATATACATTTATATATATATATATATATATATATATATATATATATATATATATATATATATATATATATATATATATATATATATATATATATATAGTCTCTTTTATTTCCCCATTCGCAATCTCACTCAAATTGACAGAACATTCTCTTTAAAGTCTAAAAATTGCAAAATAAACAGTAAATAAACATATATAAAAAAATATCTAAGTATTTGTAGTGGTTACTTAAACAATACTTAACTCACCGTAGTTGCGTAAAAATAGTTTTACAACATACTGAAACAATGCCCGCTTTGTTGGCAACAATTAAGCGAATTTGTGCGGGAAAGCTTATAAGAAATTTAAAAGCTTTCATCTTGATAAGCTTTATTAGTAAGAACTATAATTATATATTCACGTGGTATATCACATGTACATATATACGTATGTATATACTTACTTAAACAAGGTAAGTGTAGCGTCCCGGCATGTATGAGAGTAAGCAGAGAGAAGTGTTAAGACACTCATTTCTCTATTACTCCGTATAATTTGAAACTTTGTAAATGTAAAATATTTTCAAATTGAAAGTATCGTATAGATACTGTCGAAGAGGTAGATGGTAGGTTTCAATATACAATTTTAAAAATTTTATAAAAAAGTAAAAATAGGACCTTATTGACTTAATTAAATAATACCAAAACGCAAAGCTATACCCAAGCTGTAAAAAAGCTCCCCATACAATCCCATACTAAAGACAATCGTGACGAATATTTGAGAAACCATTATAAGCTACCGTACGTTGCATGGCGTATGGAAATATACGTACATCATTGTTGTTTTACTGTGGGAATAGAGACAGTGTATACACTTATGTGTTTGTGACAATAACCGTTGTGGCGCAGAGGCGTAGCGTATCTATGCCTGTAAATGACGGTTTGTGAGTTCGATTTCCAGGAGAGGAAGATGGATTTTTTCATTTTCATTTTCTTGCTATGGCAACTAGGTAAAGCGCGGCGTTGAAGTCCGCCGCTCAACATGCAAAGAATCAAAACTGCGGAAAGCGGGGAACGGAGTGTCTTAACACCGGTTCCATCTGCCTACTCTGATAAATGCGGTATAAAGCGTGAAGACAAAAAAATCCTTGGATACAGTGGGATTGCTCTATAATAGATAGGTCGAGGTTCAATTGTAAAATGTTATAAATGTCAAAGTTATAAATGTCAAAGCAGGTAAGCGTAAGAAAAAAAGTGTAAAAATTATTATATTATATTTAAAATGACAACAAATTGCTACTTCATCCATATAAATATGGACTAAGTAGCATTTAATATAAAAATTGTCAAAAATACATTAACCACACTTGCCATTTAATAATTGCCCCCGTCGAGAACAGAACCCGCTACCCACGAAATGGCTAACACCACGAAAACACTGTCATATCATATTACTATTAGATGTTTCAAAGTATTAGAGATCGTCTTACCAAAACCCCAGGGAGACACTTGAACCGGAAGAACTTTACTTACGCAATATACACACTATTATTTGAAGCGTAAACGCCGAGTGAATACTTGCTCATATGTATTTAATTATTTGCGAAGTCGATGGAGATATAATAAATGTATATCACACTGATAAGGTTAATTTTTTTAAGTTTCATAATAGCTTGATAAGAACGTTAAGTGGTTAAGTGATCAATACACTTCGATGGTAACCCACAAACACTTTGCTACATTCAGATTTGTGTATGTTCGAAAAACGTTTCTTATATAATATTTCCCAATATATATATATATATATATATATATATATATATATATATATATATATATATATATATATATATATATATATATATATATATATATATATATATATATATATATATATATATATATATATATATATATATATATATATATATATATATATATATATATATATATATATATATATATATATATATATATATATATATATATATATATATATATATATATATATATATATATATATATATATATATATATTCCATAGTATAACATTAAGTACAACCATCACATTAAATAAAAGAAAGAAAAAAATATAAATTTATAGTTTAAAAATTGCAAATATAAGAATATAGAACAGCCAGACCGCCAAATAAAACAAAAACCTAAAATTTCCACAATTGATCACTTAAACTATAAATAGATAGAAAAATGACAGCTTTAAAATAGCCATATGAACAAAGTGCAGTCAGAAATGCAAAACTTATGACTTATTTGGTCCTAAATTAGAATGGATGCTGAGAGGCATTAATTATAACCTCACGAGATGAACTCTCTAGGGACAATGATGTGTGCTATTATTGTTTACAAAAACAATGAAATTAGCAACCGATGTATGTCTGTGAAGTAAAATTGAACCAGGATACTTTATATTGCGATTGTTGGAATACTTTGTACTGATCATTAGACAAGTAAATGAATAATGAATTTCTATTTGAGACCGCTGTGGCGCAGAGATAGAGTTAATTTGTAAATGCGATAGTTGATTCAAAAAATATTATTATTTTATTCCTCTACAGTAAGATATGAATATGATCACAAAAGGCGGCGTTGTCTTCCACTCCATAACAACCAACATCGAACCTACCATGCTATAAGATACAGTGTGAGTGTGACTAAAAATATATTTAATTTTTTTTCGTAGAGCAAAACGGCATCTTATATTATTAATTTAACAAATTCTTGAATCTGTGTCCTGAGTACCGAACTGGCTCCAGTTAATCAAATGAAACAACCATATACTATTGAATAGCTGCAATTTTTAATTTTGCAAATTTTTAAATTTAAATATGCCTCGTATGTAGGTATATATGTATATGTATATGTATATATATATATATATATATATATATATATATATATATATATATATATATATATATATATATATATATATATATATATATATATATATATATATATATATATATATATATATATATATATATATATATATATATATATATATATATATATATATATATATATATATATATATATATATATATACACAAAAACAATCACTTCCCACATTCAACAGGTAATTTACTTAAGAAGTTAAGCGAAATCAGAGAAGATTGCTATAAGCAAATATTTATAAATAACAATATCTACGTAACAGTTTCAAATGATACAAGGGCTTAGGGACACCTAAATCACCTTGCTTTGTAACTTTCTAACTAGTTTGAATTAACCCTTTATATGTTCACATATTACCTATATGTGAACATATATATTTAGTTTCGGTGTTTAGTAAAACATATGAGTAATATTGTTATGAACTATTATAATAGAAGGACCACAGTGGAAGAGCTTCAACCTACAATACTAAGTTCAATTCAGAGTTCCAAAACTCTTTAGGTAAAAAACGGAAAACGTACAGTTTTGACACAAATTTTTAATATACTTTTTTTTTAGTAGCTTCACGCTTTATCCCGCACATGGCAGGGTAGGCAGAGGGAACTACAGGAACCATGCAAACCTAGTGTTAAGACACTCCGTTGCTTAGTCCCTGCTTTTTTTCCGTCCCCGCTTTCCGCCTTTTTCGAAGCATTGCGTGTTGAGTGGCGGAACTCAACGCCGCTCTAACGTCTCTATATACCTTACTAATATATAAACATTAACCTCTGGAATAAAACGAGAACTTAAAATAATCTGACTATATAAATCAAATCATACAAATATATAAGACCAAAGCCAAGAAAATACTTACTATCACAAAATCTTAAAAGTATCACAAAATAATTTCTCCTATTAAAACGACAACAAAATACCAGCGTCTTAATAACGAAAACTCGCCCGTGTGTTTCCACGACTTAGGGGCGCCCTTAAATAATTATATATGCAAATAACATTTTGATGGTCACTGTAAGTGATACGCTAATTCTTAGCACAAGGGATTTGCTTTATAAATTGTTTTACTGGCTTAGTATACCTGCTGTTTTGGGAGGACTCCGACATCCCATAGCCCCCCTAGCTCCCTTAGCTCTTTTCACGTTTTACTTATATAGTTATTTTAGTATATTTTCTATTTCAAGTCACAAAAGATATGGAATTATAAGCGTATTCAGCTTATTTTTATTGTTGTTTCCATAGAAAGAGTTGTCGAGTTCCCTAATTTGTTTTAATAAATTATAGCAACATGCATCTTGATATCCGCTTCTTAATAATAATATAAAGCGTTGATTTGGTTGAACGCTAACTACTAACAAACTAAAGTCGGATAACGAACTAATGTCGGAACAGCAGTTCTTAATGTAATATAATAAAGATATTTTACATTAAAACATATATATATATATATATATAGTATATATATATATATATATATATATATATATATATATATATATATATATATATATATATATATATATATATATATACATATATATATATAAATATATATATATATATATATATATATATATATATATATATATATATATATATATATATATATATATATATATATATATATATATATATACGAGGTGGTTCAAAGTATCGCGAATTTGAATTTTCGCGGGGTTACGTATATTCGAATTTCAATTTTTTTTGTGGCGTTATGTTGGTACTCATGTCTCTCACTTATGCCGACAACCTCGGCCATTTTGAATGTTCACTTAATTGTTGACAGCTGCTTTGCTTGCACGTGTTTTGGATCGTCTTCGATTTTTACCCATTCAAAAAAATGGATCAAGACAGTGTATCAAATTTTGTGTGAAAAACGAAATTAAGTGCGCGGATTGCATTCCGAATGTTTGACTGTGGCATACGGAGAAGCTACCTTGGACCGAAGCAACGTTTATCGGTGGTACAAAATGTTCTCAGAAGGCCGAGAAGATGTGAACGACGAAGAGCGTGCCGGACGCCCGAGCACTTCAACAACAGACGAAAAAATTAATGAAGTGGAGAAAATGGTATTGGCCAATCGTCGAATCACCATTAGAGAAGTTTGCTGAGGACCTAGACATATCGATTGGCTCGTGCCATTTCGATTTTTATCAATGATTTGGGAATGAGAAGGGTCGCCGCGAAATGTGTACAAAATTGCTCAAACACATCGTGCCTCGTTGTGCCGACTTTTGGCCAAAAAACACACAGAATGATGCCGCGCACACGTATTCCCGATCTGGCCCCTGTGACTTTTTCTTGTTCCCTAACTGAAGGGGCCATGAAAGGACGAAGTTAGCTACACTTGACGAGGAGAAAGACGGCATCGAGGAGGAGCTGAAACAAGATAAAACAAAAAAATGATTTTTGAAGTGCTTCGAAATGGAAAAAACCGTTGAAAAGTGTATAATATTATTGGGGATTACTTTGAAGGGTACAAATAGATATCTGAATAAATAATAATTTTTGAAAAAACACAAAATTCGCGATACTTTTTGAACACACCTCTTATTACAATATGTACAAGTAAATAATTCGATAAGCACTGTAAGTGATATGGGTTGGGGACACACGAGATTTGGACCTTGCAAATTGTTTTATTACTAACTCACTAACTAACTTAAAACGTGTTTTACATACGCTGCTGTATAATCCGTATAAATCAGTTATACCAAAGTTATTGTGTGGTTTTGATGAAGTTTTAGTTGGGTATAGACATATGGACACATATTGTTTATATATTATATAGCTTACGAGACCTAGGCACGTCATTTCATTTGCATAGATTCATTATTATTAATTTCAGCCTATTATAGCCTATATTCTCTCTTGCTAGACCTAGACACCATTATGGTAAATCACTTATCTCCACGACGGTACTTCCACTGCTAGGCCTACTTTAAGAGTAGGCGTCTCCTAAGGGTCTCCAAGTTGCTACAAAATATTGTATGAAATAATTGTTTTTCCTTGTTTCCGTTGGATTTTCGGGAAATCCTCTCTTAGTACTCACTCAATTATGTAAGGTATATCTGTGATACAGATACATATTCTATATGTACATAGGTTGAATATATAGATGCTATGTTAAATACAACGCTGAAAATTTTTTAACATAAACTATGATTTCTACAACATAATGTCATACCATTAGCACAAAAGAGCACAAATATGTGAGAGAAAACTAATATATATATAGATATATATATATATATATATATATATATATATATATATATATATATATATATATATATATATATATATATATATATATAATATATATATATATATATATATATATATTTTTTTTTTTTCCTCCATTTCCACAAATAGTTAAGATTGTTACAATAAAACCGGGAAAACCTACATATACAACTACAACTATAACTACAAAAAATACCCTCAGGCTAGAATTGAACCCTGATCCGACCTGAAACATAATGACTTGAATACGTTAGTATAACAAGCATAGCCAAGGGCAGAGCTAGTTAAATAACTAAGTATTCTATGCGACCCCCTGCCCATAGGAAACGATGGGGTCGCGAGGACTCTTATGATATTAAATGAATCAAGATAGACATTGCGACTGTAACGCACATTAGATAAGCACCTGAGCTAAGTATTTTATATAGGATGAGATAAATAAAAAAGAGGGTAGATTTTTTCTAATTATATAATTAATAACTGATAAAATATGACATTCCATATTAAACGTTGATGCCAGTAGCCATATTTAACTGAAGGGGTTGACTTAATAGTCGATTGTGATGTTTAGATATTATATAGCTTACGAGACCTAGACACGTAATTTCATTTGCATAGATTCATTATTATTAATTTCAGCCTATTATAGCCTATGTTCTCTCATTGCTAGACCTAGACACCACTTATGATAAATCCCTTATATCCACGACGCTACTTCCACTGCTGGGCCTACTTTAGCAGTAGGTCTCTCCTAAGGGTCTCCCAAGTTGCTACAAATATTGTATGAAATAATTGTTTTTCCTTGTTTCCGTTGGATTTTCGGGAAATTCCTCTCTTAGTACTCACTCAATTATGTAAGGTATATCTGTGATACAGATACATATTCTATATGTACATAGGTTGAATATATAGATGCTATGTTAAATACAACGCTGAAAATTTTTTAACATAAACTATGATTTCTACAACATAATGTCAATACAATTAGCACAAAAAGAGCACAAATATGTGAGAGAAAACTAATATATATATATATATATATATATATATATATATATATATATATATATATATATATATATATATATATATATATATATATATATATATATATATATATATATATATATATATATATATATATATATATATATATATATTTTTTTTTTTTTCCTCCATTTCCACAAATAGTTAAGATTGTTACAATAAAAACCGGGAAAACCTACACTATACAACTACAACTATAATCTACAAAAAATACCCTCAGGCTAGAATTGAACCCTGATCCGACCTGAAACATAATGACTTGAATACGTTAGTATAACAAGCATAGCCAAAGGCAGAGCTAGTTAAATAAACTAACTATTCTATGCGACCCCCTGCCCATAGGAAACGAGGGGTCGCGAGGACTCTTATGATATTAAATGAATCACGATAGACATTGCGACTGTAACGCACCTTAGATAAGCACCTAAGCTAAGTATTTTACATAGGATGGGATAAATAAAGAAGAGGGTAGATTTTTTCTAATTATATACTTAATAACTGATAAAATATGACATTCCATATTAAACGTTGATGCCAGTAGCCATATTTAACTGAAGGGGTTGACTTAATAGTCGATTGTGATGTTTAGAAATATATATTATTAAGTAGTTTAAGTATTTCGATATATATATATATATATATATATATATATATATATATATATATATATATATATATATATATATATATATATATATATATATATATATATATATATATATATATATATATATATATATATATATATATATATATATATTTCAAATAAATTATGAAATTCCAATATTTTAAAGAATCAAAATAATTTTATACATAAAAAGATGTAAAGAACCAAAGTTTAAATCATTTTTTTCGTACATTTTCAGATTTTTTTTTTTAATTAAACACGCCAATTTCAAGAGTTACAAGATAATAATTCATCGTTAAATCTATTAACCTATAGATAGCATTATATCACTTTAATGTATCGTTGTAATCCACTGTACTTGCGGTAAGAGCTACCTCGGGCACTTAGAAAGTGCCGTGTCATACACGACTTTTAATTATTTCCACACGAAGAGAACCGCAGGAAAAAGCTAATTATATATATTGCGAAACGAAGTATACAATATATATCGTTATAAAATAATTATTTAAAAAAATGCAGTTCCGCCATTGAGTTCCGCCACTCAACATGCAATGCCCCGAAATAGGCGGAAAGCCGGGACGAAGAAAGCAGAGCTAAGCAACGGAGTGTCTTAACACTAGGTTCCTATGGTTTCTGCAGTTCTCTCTGTATATCCTGCCATGTGCGGGATAAAGCATGAAAAAATTAAAAAATTCTAATGTTTCATATTAGCAAATTCAGAAGAGTTTGTACTTACCTGCCTAATTCGTACTTATATAAAAAACCTCACCCTAAAGCTCTAATAAGATACCCTAAAAGTATAAAAAAACTACAACAACAGCAGTCAGTTTCGTCCAAAGCACGGCGGAACCCAAAACCAAACACATGGAGCTTCCTACGTCCTATTAAAATAACAATAATAAATAACATTTGTGCGCCAAAAGTTTTGTAAAAGTTTCGAATTAGAAATGGAAAGTGGAGAAAAAAATGTTGACAACATATAAATTGTACTTTCCGGGGGCACGATACGTGACTGTGTAGTGATGGGGAATGAAACCTATCGATATATGGCACGTATTGATGCGACACAAATACGATGGTTCCAGGTTCATATTCTTGTAAAATACTTTATTATACGAGCTAGTAATTCTTCTTGGTCTGTTATTATTAAGATATTTCTAAAATGACAGCTAGCTCGATTGATTTTCCTTAAACTATAACATACGTCATTGTAAGCAAACTTTTATTTATTTTTAAGTTAGTAATTATTTAGAGTTTATAAAGATAATATCGAGATAAGTTTATAGTTAAATATATATATATATATATATATATATATATATATATATATATATATATATATATATATATATATATATATATATATATATATATATATATATATATATATATATATATATATATATATATATATATATATATATATATATATATATATATATATATATATATATATATATATATATATATATATATATATATATATATATATATATATATATATATATATATATATATATATATATATATATATATATATATATATATATATATATATATATATATATATATATATATATATATATATATATATATATATATATATATATATATATATATATATATATATATATATATATATATATATATATATATATTTTACTATAAACTTATCTCGATATTATCTTTATAAACTCTAAGTAATTACTAACTTAAAAATAAATAAAACTTAACTTAAGTTACAAAGATCCTAAGACCAAGTGTTTGCCACAACATATCATAACAAAATAAATAATAAAAAAACACCAAAAAAAAAACCAATCTACATCTAATACAAAATTGAATAAATAAGTTTCTTTTGATATACAACTCAATATTAGTCACGAGTCGTCTCTACCATATACATATACATATATAAATAACACATACATATGTATGAAGCAAATCGATTCAAATGTACAGCCAGTTATTTCAATTATACCTTTATATTTATCTTTTCCTGTTAGCTATTACGGTGTATTCCTTTGAGATCCGACAGAGAGTCAAGTAACAGACACTCAACTTTCCTTATGTAAGTGTATACATTATGTGAATATTGTACGTGAGCGAATCATATATAATAAAATAATAAGATGTTTAATTTTGGTGACTCTTATACTTTTTAAAATAAATTATTTAATTAGTAACGAGAGAGGGAGGGAGAGAGAGGGAGGGAGAGGGAGAGAGAGAGAGAGAGAGAGAGAGAGAGAGAGAGAGATAGGGTTTAGAATAGATATCTTATTTAAAATTTGAACACAATGAGATTTTTTTCTGTCTTTTACTTCCCACCAGCTTCCACGGCTACTAAAAGGCGCAGGTTCAAATCCAGCTCTGTTCAAATTGAAATGTTCTTATTTCAGTATTTTATCTATCTTTATTGTGGTTTAACACTTTAAAAATCATAAAGAAAATGGATCTCTTTTTAACACGCATTCTTCTTAGGTAAATCTCCTACTTCTTTCTTACTCAGTATTCTACGCTATATATTCAATTAACACGTTAAAAACGCTATAATCAAATGAATTGAAAATCAATAATTACTTTTACCTTTCTGGATGTTTTTTTTTCGTAAATTTTATTACATTAAATATAATGGTTGCCTGTAAGAGATCGCTTACAGCGATAAGGCCGCCACTGCACATAATTTTCTTTTAATTCTAAAATATTGTTAGAAAAGTGTTGAATTTTGTTTTTGTGCAATAAAGTATTATTATTATTATTATTACTTTTACATAAAGCGCATATAAATATCTATGATAAGACCAACGCAACATTATTAAACGGTACGCGCTCTTTGATTCTCTATATAGCAGCGAATTGAGTATTCAGTATAAAATACTTGGAAATGCGTTGGGTGTTTGCCACAGTAGTGTTCTCGTCATTTGTAGGGCAAATTTATAAGTTAATTCAATCAAATCATTAATCACTTATCACTAAACACTATTTAAGAAACTATGTTTTCCGTCACTCATTGTATTAAAAGAGGAAAATATTTCAGAAAATTTCTATACATTATTACTATAACTAAGAAAACATATAAAAATTTAAGCATACAAGATTCGAACCTACGTACCTTGGATCGGAGCATACCATCTATACCATACGTTCTCATCAAACATTTTACATTGAAATTTTTCATAAGCTTTTAACATAATTAAACGTCAAAATCGAACCTTATACCAACGAATACATTAAAATTATTATCGATATTGAGCTACACAACTGTACACAGCATTATTTATCGACGTTTAACACTTTATGTACGAAGATATACCAGGTATATAGAGCTAACTGGGTCAATCTGCTAACAAAGTTCAGTAGTTTTCAATAGTCGCGGTTTTTGTTGAGGTAACAGGTTCTAAACAGCTTAGTGTTAAAACTTCTTATATAAAACTTAACATTCGATTTTGTTCAAGTAAGGATTTGTGTTTTGTCTTTGAAGGTACTGCTTTTTGTTGTGCTGGGAACAGAACCTATGACTTTCTTACCAACTTTACTTTTATAATATATTAAAAAATAATGGTTGATAAATCTCCTAATAATAACGATAAATTAAGTCAGTTCACCTAAAGGTGTTTAATGACGTTTTTAAGAAAAGGACATATATACAATGCATCGAAGACCGTCGTGGCACAGAGGCGAAGCGTCTGCCTGTAAACGAGACGATTTTTGGGTTTGATTCCCTCTCGGAGAAAACGGATTTTTATTTCCATTTTCGCTCTGATAACTAGGCAAAAGAGGGGCGTTAAATTCCAACACACAATACGCAATGCCTCGATAAGGCGAAAGGCAGAGAACGGAGTGTCTTAACACTAGGTCCCTATGGTTCCGGAGGCTCCCTCTGCCTCTACCCTGTCATGTGCGAGATAAAGTGTAAAACAATAAAAACAACATACTGTACTATAGCCCGCATACATAAAGGATAAGCAGATATCAGAAGTAAACTGATTTTTAAACTTTGCCAACTCTACGTTCTACGTTTTGCTTATTCGTTTTCTAGAAATAGAAAATAATGAATGACCTCGTCCAGTATCAAACCTACAACCTTCATTTAACCAGAACCTACCCCACTGCGCCACAACTGTCATAATATTAGATTAATATGTATAATAAATCGACATTTTGCTAAGACCACTGTCTACGCCAGAGGCAGTTACTTAATTCAACATCCCATCTCATCGGAAGATCTAAGAAAAGAAAAACACTCCCAAAACAAATGTTTGCGAATGGATATTATTACGGTGTGTAATTTAATTGAATTTGAATACTTTATGAATTTGGAGAGGCTTTTTAGCGTAACACTAGCAAAAGCACGTGGGTATCGCAGAGATGGCTTTTTTCATACATTTTTTTTATTTTAGGCCAAAGCGACAACTGTTGGCTGTAAAAAACCGCTGAATCTTTTAACACATAATATATCTAATTTGACAGTGCATTAAAAACTAACGGCCTTATTCATAAAAAGTTATAGCACGCTTAAAGACTCGATGTAGTACAGTTGTCAAAAAACGTTATTCAGTTCTATAAACCTATCATAAAGTTATAGAACCGAGAACCCTACTATAAGGTGTTTTAACGTCCAAAGATGGCCGATTCATATAACAGCTGATTATGGCTCATACTAATATGAGCATTGATATGACGTCGTCGAGTCGCTTGTCATCAAGAGTGTCAATTTCAGTTTCGTAAACAAAACAATATAACAATTGACATTTTGTTCGATATTTATTAACTATATTTAGTTATTAACAAGTTTATTCATAATAAATTCTACATAAGAAAGGTGCACAGAACATAGGTAATACTTGTCCAAGTCTAAACAATTTTCAATTCTTTGTCGTTTTACTTCTTTTGACTTTATTTTTTAAAAATTAAGTAAGTTTATAAACTAAAATAAAATAAACATTCGTGTTTTTGTGATAACAACGACGTAAATCAAGCTGGTATATGTCAAGCCAGATCCGATAATATATTTTTGTACGTAATATTATCTGTGGTCATACTATGTCAATGCGTTTGTCACTTGTCATCTGTGGATTTACTGGTATTTTCGGCAACAAGTTGACCGAATTCAGTATAGTGGCAACATTGTGAACGTATAAATCAAATTAGTGACACTTTAGTTATAGAAGGCTTATAGAGCGTTTATGAATACAAATATTTATCGAACGTTCTATAAGCCTAAAGAGCGTGTTAACTAAAGTATGCTTAAAACGTTCTATAAGACTTTTTTATGAATAAGGCCGTAAGCATTTAACAAACTAAGCATTTAAAAATATAGATTATTTATTTTTTATACTTTCTAATACTTAAAACAACTATTTAATTGAAAATACAATTGTATTTCATATAAATCTTACA
Source organism: Dione vanillae (assembly GCA_037178615.1). Taxonomy (NCBI): domain Eukaryota; kingdom Metazoa; phylum Arthropoda; class Insecta; order Lepidoptera; family Nymphalidae; genus Dione; species Dione vanillae. The sequence continues at coordinate 686,687 of JAZFAU010000325.1, read as the reverse complement.
CTATTACTTCTTAGCCTTTTTTATCTAATACATAAACGGTGAACGCGGTATTCGAACCCGCGCCTAATGTAGAAGCGCTCTGACCTCTAAGCACGGGGCGTGAAAATTACTATATGTTTTACAATTTAATATGTTGTTAGCACCTTTGTAGGGAAATATTTGTAAATTTCCGCGACCCAAACAACATTTATTAACTTTAAAACCAGAAAAACATTTAAAACAAAACATAAAATAAAAAGCCATCAAAATCGAACCCCCAACTCCTTAATCAGTAATAATCACTGAACCAACACGCTGCTATATTACTACGAAAACTCATCAAACTATTGCGGTAAAATAAATTTTCTCGCAGCAGACATGGATAGTTGCTTGACGGATTACATGCGGGCCTTACATCAATATGTTCGAAATCGATTAAACTTGGAAATTTTGTTCGGTAATATTTTTAAAGCCTTTTAGATTATTATTTGATCCTTTTAGTTCTGGAACCATTGAGGCGTGATACACGCGTTGTCATGGCAACGTGTATGTTACTACATACATGTATTAGTGTGTATTTTTTTATGTCTTCACGCTTTATCCCGCACATGGCAGGGTAAGCAGAGGGCGCGGTAGGAACCATAGGAACCTAGTGTTAAGACACTCCGTTGCTTAGTCCCTGCTTTCTCTATCTCTGCTTACCACCTTTTTTCGAGGTATTGCGTGTTGAGTGACGGAACTCAACGCTGCGTATTTATATTTATATTATTCGCTTTAAACTTAAGGTAGGACCGTGAGGACCGTCGTGGCGCAGAGGCGCAACATCTGCCTGTAAAGCGACGGTTTCTGGGTTCGATCCCCAGTTGAGGAAGATGGATTTTTCTATTTCCATTTTCTTCGCTCTGGCAAAACTAGGCAAAGCGCAGCGTTGACTTCCGCTACTCAACACGCAACGCCCCGAAAAAGGGCCGAAAGCGGGGACGGAAAAAGCAGTGACTAAGCAACGCAGTGTCTTAACACTAGGTTCCCACAATCCCTGCAGCTCCCCCTGCCTACACTGTCATGTGCGAGATAAAGCGTGAAGTTAAAAAAAATAAAAAAAAATTAAGGTATTATTTCAAACGATGATGCAGTCCTATTATTCCTAATCAGGGTCCATTAGAAAGTATTTCTATTCTTCGCAGTGTTGTAGTGTTTTAAGTAGGATGACAAATCAAATTTTTTCGCCAATTCGTTCATACAAGATTTGTCAGACGGGATCTACGGGGAATATTTTTGATTACATTTTAAATTCTTACGTATTAATAATTACATACAATTTAGCTTTTTTTTTGTTGACACAGGGGAAATCTTTAAAAGATACCCAGTCTTAGGGATAAAACCAGGTTATGTGGGATTTCCACCCACTAAAACCCCTGCAGTTGCCGTCCTCGACACGACAGAAGGACCCGGGAAAATCGGTTGATCCGCATCTGTAGTCCTCCCCAGATGACCTGCTCCTCCACGGAGCTCTCTTTGAGAAATTGTCCCTATCTTGTCCTTCAAACGGAAACGACTCCCTTACGTCAGCAGGTTTTCCAGTCTGCTCACCATAGTGCGAGAAGAAACGAAGCTAACTAATTCTCAGGAGAAGGATTCATTCTCTCCAGATTTCGCTCAGCAGCCTCCTTCTGAGATACAATTTAGCTAGACCAACTAAACACAACCAGGTTTTAACATACTCAATATGACGAAACAAAATGGCTCGACGCGTAATACTTTGTTAAATTGTACTTTCAAAAGGCGACGAGATTATATTTGATCCTCAGTACCATAGACTAAAAATAGTCTTCATTCATCTTCATTTTTACATAGATATATATACAAAATATTAAAAATTTATATGAAATATTTGTTACTATGACACCATGAAATAATGTAATAAAAATATATACATATATATATATATATATATATATATATATATATATATATATATATATATATATATATATATATATATATATATATATATATATATATATATATATATATATATATATATATATATATATATATATATATATATATATATATATATATATATATATATATATATATATATATATATATATATATATATATATATATATATATATATATATATATATATATATATATATATATATATATATATATATATATATATATATATATATATATATATATATATATATATATATATATATATATATATCAGTTTCAACCTACAACCACTGTTAGTAATATTATAAGAAAAACCATGCCTCTATGTCACTATGTCATAACATATTCAAAAGATTAACATTTCAAGAGTTCCAGTAAGGTCATCTTTGGATTTTAAATTGTTTACTACTTAGCATAATCCTTGCGACGGTGAAATCTGGGCGTCTATCAGACTGTAAGTATTATATTATATTATTTTTTGTATTTTCTTACAAATGTTACGATATTCGCTCAAAAACATAATAAAATTTAAGTGATAGATCTCTCTGTTTAGTGTTTTAAAATAAACAAAAAGTAATAAAAGCTAAAAAAAGCAGTAAGAATGAATGCATATAATGATTTTTATAATGTTATTCCACATTTTGCTAGTGAAATACTTAATGAAAAAAATAAATTATACCCAGTGGAATTGAACCCGCTAATCATAGAAAACGTCCAAGCTAACAACGAAATAACTTGTAAAAAGCATAACAGAATTTCGACACAGTTTCGGACGGCTTAGTGGTTAGATCGCTTAGACGGTTTCCAAAAGCGCAGGTTCAAATCTCGTTGCGTTTAAATTTTTATTTTTACAATGGATAAACTATATCGCGTACTGTATCTTCAAGCTATCCGGTAAGTAAGTAAGTGAAGTAGAGACGACAAAATTAATGTAACCTGTTGTAAAGACATTTTATTACCAATTTTCCACTCAATCTTCCAGATATTGCAACGCTTTTGACTTACTATTAGAATTGAGGAAATTATGTAATTCATTCCCGCGAGTGGGAATCGAGTTTATAACGCCTTTACAGGCAGACAGTGCCCAAATTGATATGGCGGCCTCTAAATATAAAAAAGTAACATATAATATATTCACTTTAAACATATATTTGTAGCTACTTTTAAAATGCCGTTTCATCCCAAAGAAATATAAACAAAAATAGTGTTTGACACATTTTTAGTAACTTTAACCGAAAGTACAATGGGTTAGATACTTCAAAAGGATTAACGTGAACCTTCCTCGATAAATTGACTATACAATAATTATGTATATACAATAATAAAACATATTTGTAAATTTGAACCAGTAGCTTCCGAAGTTGCAAAGCAATTAAACACAATTAAGTAAATTTTAGAGACCGATATCCCATATGTATCTCTATTACGGAACAATTTTGGTTTTTATTTCAGCTACAAGTTATTTTTTTTACAGCTTTTTGACTCATATAGATTTTTCTCGCGATATCGAGAAAGCAAATTGTATGTATGCAGAATGGTTAAACTCAATTTCGAGCTTTCAAAAGTTAGTTATATCTAAAAGCTTACGTTTCAATATAAATAGGTCATACACAATACATACACACGTACAAACACGCAGTGCAAATATGATGGAATTTAAGCCGATTTGCTCTAAATACCGGTCACAGGGGAACATGTGCTGCCGTCCTAATGCCCTTAAACTTGCCGATGCTATAGTATAACAATATGTTTGGTGAATCTGTGTTTATATAATAGTAATAGATTTTAGCAAGCCGCCGTGGCACAGTGTCTCATGGTGGCGCGGCGATTGTAGGTTCTCATACCATTTAGGATAAGTAATTATTAATTGCAGTGGAGAAATATATATTTTTTCACTTTTGTAAGCGATGTGCAAAGCGCGGCGTTGAGTTTAATCACTCAATACGCAATGTTTTGAAAATTGAGCGGAAAGTGGGGAACGCAGTGACTTAACACTAAATTTTTCTTACCAACGTTACCTTACGTTACCAACGTTACATTTACTTGAAAAGTATATATGCATACATGTATTATACTATTCAAGGGATTACGCATTTAAATGAACAAAAATAACATCAACATATAAAATATATAAATAATTAAACTTTTTTCATTTGTCACCTGATCTAAGTATAATTACTAAGTCAATCGATTATGAAACAATTTATGTAATTACTTATGAAAAAATAAAGAGCTTTGATGCTGATAAAGTCTCAGATAGGAAATATGTTCAATATCTGGCAGATAAACAAAAAAATGGTTTCACAGGCCCAGGCAGGCCACAATGGCCGTGCACTCCGGCCATTGTAACGACCCCTCCCCGCTAGGGGGGGGGGGGGTCTGAGGGGCCTGCCGTAGGGCGGGCAGTCACCGGCGGGGGCCTGGACGCTATGGACTCCCAGGCCCTCTCCACGCAGGTGAGGTCGGAGCGCCGCTGGGTATTTTTAGTGGGTATACCGGGAACGTCTTTACCGGGGAGTCCCATATACTCCTCTCCCGTCCCCCGACGGGAAGGGGATGCGTAATGGCATTTTTTCCCAGCGACAAAAAAAATAAAAAAAAGGCCCAGGCAGGCATAGTAATTAATGCAATCTACCAGATATCTATCTCAAAGATTGGATCCGTGGGCGGTGAATTAGGTCCTTAGACATCTGTTCATAAAAATAAGAATTTTTACAATGCGGAATATATAGAGAGAAGTGAAAGTGAATAGCATCACTAAGCTTTTTCGTCTTAGAAAAGTCAATATATAAAATATATGTCTTAAAATCAAACCTACCAACCACGATCAACTCACAGACCATGGCCTAAGGTATCGTACATAAATACATACACATACATACATACATGCATGCAAACATAAAATTAATTTGAAATTCTCTGTGTAGAAGCATTCAAAGGCAGTATAAGCCGATTTGGGCGTTCCAACGAGTTGACCGATGCGGTTAAACGCGGGACCTTTATAACGTATGAAATGTTATATTAACACTGGTTTTGGCGAAACTGTGCTTAAATAGAGTTTTGAACTTCTTTAATGCGTAGTGGTAAGCATGTGTCTGTTCTCGATCGTTGTGGGTTCCCACAAGTCTGATTACAAATTATTATTTTTTCCTGAACTTGTACAGAAATAACGGCGTTAAGATCCACCTCCAAACGCAAAGTGTCATTATTAGGCTCAAAGTAGTCTCCTGTCCACTTTCATCGGAAGATATCTTTTCAAGCAGGGACTAAGCAACGGAGTGTCTTAACAGTAGTTTCGTATGGTTCCTGCAGTTCCCTCTGCCTACCCTGCCATGTGCGGGATAAAGCGTGAAGCTATAAAAAAAATATCTTTTCATTATTTATTATTCACGCTTCACGCTATATCCTGCACATCGCAAGCTAGGCGGAGGAACAGTAAAAATTTTGTGTTAAGACATTCCGTTCTCTAATTTTCGCCTTAAACGTTAATGAGTATATTATATTCTATATAGTAAAATTAATTAGAAATAAAAAAAAACAAGCGTAAAAGCAACCAACAAAAAGTTATCCCACCTATTATAAACAGATAACGGAGAATAAAATCACTTAAACCGTCGTGACGCAGAGGCGTAAGCATCTGCCTGTAAACGTGACGGTTTGAGGGTTCGATTCCCACTCGGGGTAGTTGGATTTTTTATTTCCATTTTCTTCGCTCTGGAACCTAGGCAAAGCGCGTTGAGTTCCGCCACTCAACACGCAATGCCTGGAAAAAGGCGGAAAGTGGGGAGTATCTTAACACTAGATTCATACGGTTCCTGCAGTTCCGTCTGCCTACCCTGCAATATACGGGATAAAGCGTGAAGCTATAAAAAAAATCATTCATATTTATTATAAAAAGCATAATCAAGACATAACTAGAATAAGTCAACCATCTTTCGTAATTCAGTCAAAGTTCCAAGAAACCTATGATTCAATAGCTGTGTTATTATTATAATAGCTATTCATAAGACATTATTAGGGCGTCTAAATGGGGATTACCCTACACTGACCTAGTTCTACACGACTAAAATGAAATAGATTGTGCAATCTTAAGCGAATCTTATATAGACGATAATATTGTTAGAAGAACAATTTGAATTCAAGATATTGCGTATTGATTGGAGCTCAACGCCGCTCTTTGTCTTTATTGAAAAATATTTTAAGTATGTGATTTATTCGATTGCAAATGGAACGGAAACACTCGGTTCCCTCTGCCTACCTTGGCTATAAACGGGATACAGCGTGAAGCTAAAAAAAAATATAAAAAAAATGAATCTAAATCTTTGTATTTATGCAATTGTTTCGTTGATCATATTACTATATTACATAATACTATATAACTATTTACTATAGAGAACAAAAACATGTTAATTATCTTCTCTTGACTTCTCGGACATACTATACAGGATGTATCTGACACGACGGCCGTTATCAAAACTACTTATAGGGGAAAATATTTCAAGGCTATATACAAAAAACTAATTCACAAATATCAATACTTTAGGCACAGGATCATTTTTCCTATTTCACGATATTTATACGTGCTGTGTAACGCGTGAGGTAGACATGATTAAATACGAAATACGTCACGATTCAATCAAAAAATAACCTAATGAGAAAGGGATATATCTCTTTCCCGCTCTCACAGGATAGTGTACGCTTGCCTCATACTTGAGAAATGGCAGTTTATTTTGGCACAATAATTTAATTATTTATTTTGTTTGAAAATTTTACTTGTTTTATAATTTTACCAACTAGCCTTCATAGCTAGTTAATAATATGCTTTAAATGTAGGTCGCGGTAACATCCAAACCCTGTAAAAGAAAATAATGTGTTTTAAACTTACATAACCCAGGAAAATATGAAACTTACCTGAAATAAAAAAAAAAACTTTTATTATTATTTTAATAAAAACATATATATGTATATTTTCTATACAAATTTACATTTAAATTTAATATTTTTTTACTTGGTAAGACTACTTACCTACAATAAAAGCAAAAAGAAACTAGAGTACAAATCTCCGTTCTCCATTTTGTGTCAAATTACCTTTGCGTGAGGTTTGTCACTCAATACAACGCTTGCCTAAAAATAACAACCAATGATATCGAACTTACACACGTAATGTTGACAGTCAGGCACTGTGCCACTGACGCTTTATTAGACCAAAAAAATAAAATTACGTTTCCCACTCATAAGCAGTGTAAGTAAACAGAATCGCTGGATCGTGGGAAGCTAGTGTTAAAACACTCCGTTCCTTGCTTTCCACCTTTCGAGACATTGCGTATTAAGTGACGAAACTCAACGCCGCTTTATCTTATCGCCAACTAGGAATGAACAAAATGGAAATGAAATATACTATCCTCCCCGAGTAGGAAATGAACCTACGAACCGTCGCGTTTACAGGCAGACGCCTGCACCTTTGCACCACATCAGTATAAAAATAAGTTCAAATATTAATATTACCACATTTTGCTTTCTAGGAATAATAAATGTCATGTCTATTATTATAACACGAGATGTATTCTCTTCTCTTACACCCGCTGTTTATTTCGCAGAACGTAAACAGTATAGAAAGCCGTGTCGACAAAACCGTAGTAATAGCTTACTTTGTTCTAAATGATCGGGCTACGGTAACAACAGGTCCAGGTTCGAGTCCCGATTAAATTTTATTAAAGGAAACTGTAATTTTATAAGTATTAAATTTAAGTAAGATTGAACTAAAAAAAGTAAATTAATTGATTAAAAATTTTTAGTCAATTTTTTTCTAATAGACTGGCGTAGAGATGAGCGACAGAACTCAACACACCAAGAGAATTTGGCACATACGGAGAACGGAGTGTTTTTATTTTTTTAAACTAATCAATCCTCTGACTATCCCGCTAGGGGTAATGCGTGAAGTTATGTATGTGTGTATATATGTGGTAAATAAAATTCTACACACAAAAATGGGACTACTTATTATCATAAGTCGTCTATACAATACCTATCTCTTCAGATGTTCACATACAATAAATATATATATATATATATATATATATATATATATATATATATATATATATATATATATATATATTATATATATATATATATATATATATATATATATATATATATATATATATATATATATATATATATATATATATATATATATATATATATATATATATATATATATATATATATATATATATATATATATATATATATATATATATATATATATATATATATATATATATATATATATATATATATATATATATATATATATATATATATATATATATTATAGAAGTTTACTTTCAACACAAACATTAAAATAGAAACCTCACCAAGACCAATGTTAACACAAATTGTTGTTACAAATATCTTGGATGTTTAAAACAATAAACTTTCAATGTAATATATAATATGAAGCGCGATTTATAAATACATTGTTTATATTTCATCACTTCCCTATACTAACTAGGCAATGAGCATGTACTATAATTGTTTAGAATACTATAAGTATAAGTTATAACTTTTTCTGTAAATGCGACAGTATGTGGGTTTAATTTCCACTTGGGGAGGATGGATTATTTAATTTCTATTTTGTTCGCTGTTGAGTTCCACCACTTTACACATAATGCCTGGAAATAAAGCGGAAAACGGGGAACAGAGTGTCTTAACACTAGGTTCCCATTGTTCCTGCGGTTACATACAGGACTGTGGCTATATACAGGACAAATATATTCGTATATATTTTTATGTTATTTCGTAATTATGAACAACGTAATTTTAAATTTAATTTGAACGAAAAATAGGGTAACGAACGAACTTATAAAAGGAAATTTCAGATATATATATATATATATATATATATATATATATATATATATATATATATATATATATATATATATATATATATATATATATATATATATATATATATATATATATATATATATATATATATATATAATATATATATATATATATATATATATATATATATATATATATATATATATATATATATATATATATATATATATATATATATATATATATATATATATATATATATATATATATATATATATATATATATATATATATATATATATATATATATATATATATATATATATATATATATATATATATATATATATATATATATATATATATATTAAAAAGCTTGAAAGCTTAAGTCATATAAAACGCTTTACGAACTCACTTTAAGCATGCGAAGGACACGTTAATCATATCTTAGTTCTACAAGCATGTGATAGTACGTGTGCGAAACTTGGCGATAGCGTTTGTTCATACACGTCACTCTTGAACAGGTTGTGGCTTGGAAGTTAACTAGCTAGGACATTAGGCACAGCTTGAGTATTTTCATTCAGGTTTTTTTATTTAGCCTCATAAAAAATATATATTTAGTTGTCCAATTTCCGCCTGAATTCAAGTTCCTGCAGTTCCCTCTGCCTACCCTGCAATATGCGGGATAAAGCGTGAAGCTATAAAAAGAAATTAAAATATTAAAAAAAAGTGAAAAGTTTTTTAGACTACATTAAAAAATAAAAGGGTACCTCAATAAACGATAAAATAAAATATTTAAAAAAATAATAACATTTACATAAAAAATATTGGGATAGTATAGTTAAAACATAAGATCAGTTTACTAAATAACTTAATTTACTTCAATATAACAAATGGATTACTAACAACGTACCTATATATAGCTGCATGCACTATACCAGGGTTTCCCAAATAGTGTGCGACGTCTCCCGGGGGCATCGTAAAAAAATGGCAAAATCCCAAAGGCGTCACCGCGCACAGTGGTTTGGGAAGCCCTGTATTAGACTGTAATGACTCCGTCGTGACCCAGTTGGGAAGCATCCAAATGCATAAGATGTTTGTAAGTTCAAATCTTAGTTGAGCAAGCTTTACACATTAAATATAGAGGCTGTCACGGCGCAGTGGGTTAGGGTTGAACTTCGATGCCCGCTAGTGGACATTATTTTATTTAAAACTATAGCTCTAGGCACTATTTTAGTTAAAAAAATGATTTTTTGTTAAAGGCAGCGTCGAGTTGAGCTACTCAATATGCAATGTTTCAACAAACTGTATGGCAAGTAGGAATCAAATATGGCAAACACTGTTGAAACTAAAGCTATAGAACGCTATACCAGATAAGCTTTGTAAAAAAATCTAATTAACATCTTATGTTAAGATTGGAACATTTAATGGTTTAATTCAATTTTTAACACCCTATCTATTTATAGAACGAGAAATGTGCAACTGCGTAGTTTCTTGTCGGCTCTTCTCAACAGAGCTGCCTTGCAAAAGTCTATTTGAATAAAATAATATTTAGAATTTAAATTATAGTAAATATTTTTTTATAGTATCACGCTTTATCTCGCACGTGACAGAATAGGCAGATGGAGCTGCAGGAACTTAGTGTTAGGACACTCCGTTGCTTTGTCTCTGCTTTTCACCTTTTTCTAGGCATTGCATATTGTGTGGCGGAGCTCAACAACGCGCTTTGCCTAGATTTCAATGTAACGAAAATAGAAATAGAAAAAATCATCCTACCCGAGTGGGAATCGAACTCACAAGCCATCGTGTCTACAAGTAGACGCTACGCCTCTACGCCACGACGGTCCTCCATCAAGGTTTTAAGTTTCAAAATATTTAAAAAAGTAGGAAAAAGGATTGTTTATCACCAGAATACATACAAAATTTAGAACTACTTGTAACAACTAATGATTTCTTTAACTGCCAAACCAAATGGGCTACTCCAGTAATAGCAACACCGCACTCGTAATCAAAACAAAGCGTTCATTTCGACAGCTTGTGTTTTTAGGAAATCGTCGGAATTCCTCGAAGAATAATTGTTCCCGCTTTCATTTGATCTGCGACGACAATTAACTACGTATTTATAAATATTTATTAGTTCCGCTTTTTGTTTATTGTTTTAGCAAGAGAAGCTTCTTCTATATAACGTATGATATATTAAAGTCTATTATCACGAGTCTCCCTTTGAAGTGTAAGCGTGGAGAGTTAAGAAATCATCTGAACTATGCTCTCCGCCTATTTAAAATAACAAAACATAATATGAATAAAAAAATTAAATATGTAAATAACTATTTGCGCCAAATTGTTGCTAATATATTGAACTGCTAATATGAAGTCTAAAAATGAGATAAAGGTGCGAAGAGAAGAAACAACTTAGCGTTCCACGGATTCACCGTGCTGGTGCCGGGCCCATCGTGTTGTAGGAAGAGGAGCTCCGAGCAGCGCTTGGGACTTGCGACCCAAGTGTAGGTTTAAAGGGGCCCTTTAAAATGCATTAACGCTCACCTTCACTGTCCGGGCTCCTCCCACTACCTAACCAAATTTTAAATGATTCTACCAAAGCCGCCTTCGAGAAATCTGCGTTCTAGAAATGAATTTGCGATAGTTCTAGACAGGCCGAGATTAGCGAACTATAGAGAGATTTTGCTGTTATACCTCTCGCTCCTACTTCAACCGCATAAGCTAACTCTAAACCTATTCCTAAATAAAATATGTACATAACTTCTCCATTCAGCATAAAAATCGGTTTTTACAAAAAATGTTACATAACCCCATATATCTTCAATTATTAGTAAGTAAATTTGAATTTTAGTGACTTATATGTGAATTTGAGTGTATTGTACGTAATATATGTATTTGTGTATTTTTCTTTAGTTTAGTGCGAATTTAATATATTAATGTTCTGGGCAAATAATTTTCCAGCTTTCTGCCTCCTTATATATTATAATGAAAACGAGATTTCGACTTTCAGTTTGAAAAACGTGTTATTTCATTTCATCGTTCGGGAGACAAGTTGCAGTGTTGACCTCCTCCTTGCAAGCATAAATAAGAAGTAAATTTTTCTTAAATTTAGCTAGTAAAATAATAATTTTTGAAGAAGCTACAAATTTATGGTGAATCTATGGAAAGTTGCCTAGTGTACATCGGGAATAGCTCAAGGCATTTCCGGAAATCGCAACGTAAACATATACATATATATATATATATATATATATATATATATATATATATATATATATATATATATATATATATATATATATATATATATATATATATATATATATATATATATATATATATATATATATATATATATATATATATATATATATATACGAACGATGAAATGAAATAACACGTGGGAATAGCTCAAGGCATTTCCGGAAATCGCAACGTAAACATATATATATATATATATATATATATATATATATATATATATATATATATATATATATATATATATATATATATATATATATATATATATATATATATATATATATATATATATATATATATATATATATATATATATATATATATATATATATATATATATATATATATATATATATATATATATATATATATATATATATATATATATATATATATATATATATATATATATATATATATATATATATATATATATATATATATATATATATATATATATATATATATATATATATATATATATATATATATATATATATATATATATATATATATATATATATATATATATATATATATATATATATATATATATATATATATATATATATATATATATATATATATATATATATATATATATATATATATATATATATATATATAATCTAAATTCAAAGAAATTATTAAAAAAAGTTAAAATTTATAAACAAAACAAAATTATTTTTTTATTTCCTAGTAAGAGTCACTATTTTTTGTTTTGGATAAAAATGTCAAATATCAACCAATAAATAAAGTAAATAAATAATGAAACTGCATTTGTCGGACAATTGACATCGGAAACTATAAAAATTCCAACTAATAATTGTAAGTAGTCGGAAATTTAGTTTGTTATCATTTATATCAATTCTATAGAGCTGTCTATATAGATAGGGGGTTCTTTAGTGATAGTATCTATAAGGATAGTATAGGGGGGGATAGTGTTATTTTTTTCGCCTCACGTTCTATCCAAGACATGGCAGGACAGAAAAAAAATAGCAGGAACTGTTGGAACTTAGTGTTAAGACACTCCGTTCTCACTACCCAATTGTCGAGTACTGCGTGCTAAGTGGCGGTAACGGTAACTAAATGTCGCAACTTATTTTGTTACCAGAGCTGAGAATGCCAGTAATTCATACTCTTCTCATGGGAATCTAACCCACAAACCACGTTTACAGGCAGATGCAGTGCCTCTAAGCCACGACGGGCCTTATACAATATAGGCTATTTATACAAGATAGGCTATACTAAATATATTTGTAACTGAATAACTAAACTGATGCTTTGTTTCTACAGTATAATGAAACCCTACAGAAAACCTCTCGTAGACCTAGAATTAGCAAATTTAGCACGACGTAAAATTTCTTTTTATTTAGTTTCACGTTTTATCCCGCATATTGCAGGGTAGGCAGAGGGAACTGCAGAAACCACATGAACTTAGTGCTAATACACTCCGTTACTTAGTTTCTCGTTCCGTCCCCACTTTACGCCTTTTTCAAGGCGTTGCGTGTTGAGTGGCGGAACTCAACGCCGCGTTTTGCCTAGTTTCCAGAGCGAAGAAAATGGAAAATAGAAAATACATCTTCCCCGAGTGGGAATCGAACCCTCAAACCGTCGCGTTTACAGGCAGACGCTTTCGCCACTGCGCCACGACGGCCCTCTAAGTAAGTAAAAACTTTAAATTCCAATTAAGAACTATATAAAAAAACAAAACTTAATACATATATAAATATATAATTTATACATATATAATACAGACATTAAAAATGAAAGAAAACATTGTTAAAAAAATAAGTACATAAGTACATACGTACATAAGTTTAAATCGATATCAGCACTTTAGTAACCTCATATTGCTACATAAATATCAATAAATACTGATCGATACAATTGGTTCAAGGATAAAGCTGACTGTGACACTATTAGTTACATAAGGAAAAAAATTATAATATATAATATTATAGTAGGGACGAATTTTTATAGCTTCACGCTTTATCCCGCTCGTAGCAAGATACGTAGTGGAAACTAGCAGGAACTGCGAAAACTTAGAGTTAAGACACTCCATATCCCGCTTTCCGACTTTCGAGGCATTGCGTATTGAGTGGCGGAACTCAACACCGCGATTTTTCTAGCTACCAGAGCTAAGACAAAAGAAAAGCAAATAATCCATCTCTCTCGAGTGGGACTTGAACTCACAAACCGTCGTAAACCCAGACGCTGTGCCTCTGCGCCACGACAGTAGAGAAAAGAGCTTGGTAGAAGGTATCCTGTCTATAAGTAAAACGTCAATATAAACAAGTTTATTACAGCTTAGTTGCTTATTTTATTTGATCGATCGCTTCAAACCAAGTTGAATCTAATTTTCCAATCATCGAGAAATCCAACGAAATATATATACAAAATTTAATTCAAATCAAATAAATAATTACTAATAAATAAAAAAAATCTTTAGTAAAAATCGAACCTACGAATCTCGTCTATACCTGAGACATCCACACTGAACTTCAAATATTTTAGAACAAAACCAGATCCAAGCTATTTCCCGCATACTCCGTTCTCTATTTTTCGTCTCATTTTGAGGTTTAAGTCAACACCGAGCTTTCGTCTTACCGAGTAAACATCAAACTCACAACTCTCACAATAATCAGACACTAAGCTACTGATCCACAACGGTCTTTAATTTACTATAATTTACTTTACACATGTAGTATAAAAACGATATAAATATTTTCCGGTCAACGGCCGTCACTTGAAGACCACTGAGGGGTTTCCTAGACCTTCCGTAAACCGATAGACGCGTGAACACTGGAATATTATATAGAAGCCAAGAAAATTAATTGGTTCAGTCCTTTTAGATGTCTCTTCAATTCGATCAATTGAACGATTTTATTTAATGAAATTATTTATATTGAGAAAAATTGTTATTTTTTTTTACTAAACGAGAATGTTATATTGCTTAACTGTATTTTGGTATCGTAACTGTATTTTAGTATCGGAAACGTAGCGTTATCTTTAATTTAATCGTTGGAAGCGTATACTTTAAGAAGGATTTTAAGGAGAAAGGGAAGCGGAAAGTGGGTTTTGAACCTGTACGAAATGTCTCGAAAAAGGCAGAAAGCAGAGAACGGAGTGCCTTAACACTAGGTTCCCATCACTGCCATGAGCGGAATAAAGCGTAAAGCTATAAAAAAGACATAAGTTGAGCTCGTTTTTGCTGACAGTCGCCATGATTTGGAACGACCTGTCTGAGTCTAATTGTCCTGATAAATTAAACCCTAGAGCCTTTAAGAATAGTGTGAACAGGTTTCTTTTTGGACAGGCGAGTACCACTTTCGTCTTAATCTAAAATTTCCATCAGATGAAATCGCGTATATAGTTGTAACGGAATAGGCGTTTTTATTAAACGCCTATTCTTTTTTTTTGATTTACTCTTTATCACGCATATGGCAGAGTAGACAAAGGGAACTGCAGGGACCATATGAGCCCTGTTGTTAGGACAATCCATTGCTTAATCCCTGCTTTCTCCGTCTTCCATTACAACTATTTATAAAAACGTACATATTAGTATAAATATAACAATATATATATATTTTTAACGGTATCTCTAGCCAAGTCTAACCAATTGTGGCAATAGTACTTACATTGGACGTACATACACGATACTGGAATTAAGTGCTTCCTGCTTTTTGAAATCGGTCACAACTGGCGACGGTTGTTGAATCATCGTCGTTTCTTCTTAATAACTTAATTTTAATAGAAATTAAAAAATGTTATTCTTCGTCGAGCACCACGTATTTTGATCGTAAGTTTGAATTACAAAGTGACCCACGTGTATACGTCAATACTAGTGCATTAGTTCAGTTGTAAAAATGATTTACTAATGAATTAACAAAAAAAAAACATTTAGAAACAGGTACTTACTATAGGATAAGCTTAGTAGCTACTTTAGCTTTCCTGTTAAAGGAAAAACGAGAAATTAACAGCTTATGGACAAGATTATAGATCGAAACAGAGGGTGAGACACGTGATTGCGTCGTAACAAGATATGATTTGTTCCGAAAGGACTTTGAGTTCGATACTCTCTCTGAGGAGGGTAGTAGAATAGAGTAGTGTTGCTTTAATTCGGTCAAAAGTCGAAAATGCCCAAAAGAATTTTGGGCACCAAAAAGCGCCCTGCCTACGCTGCTATAGGTATCTTATATAATACGTAAAACTAAAAAAAACTAAACAAAAGATATTAAATTTTCTCTGGCTTTTATACCAATAAGGTAGACACTTGAAGCTAAAAACAGAACAGAAAAGAGGTTTAAAATAGCAACACAAATAAAAAAAATTCCAACAACGTTCAGTTTTCAGGGAATATCTAAAAATTCTCCAAGCACAAAGAATTAAGCAAATAATCAACATGCAAATGAGGTATTAGCGAAACGCCGTTCTTTTTAACACACGTTTTACTTTTGAAGACGAGCACTCATCAGATTATACGTACTTTACATGCTTTTAACTGTGGTTTCGTCCGCGTGGTTAAATCGACATAACTAAAGAGATACATATAGTATAAACTAAAAAAATATATGTGTATGCGTGTGAGTGTTGTGAGTGTGAGTGTGCGTGCGTGCGTGTGTGCGTGCGTACGTGCGTGCGTGTGTGTGTGTGTGAATGATACGATTGCCGTAAATAATATAATCTGTACAATACAATAAAGCTTTTCTTGACAAATGGACAAAACTAATTTTGCAGGACGAAGTTCCTGACATTACAGTGATCAACCTAACAACCCTTTAGACTTTATAATAATAGTATGCATTGGTATATAAAATTACAATATGTTACATTATACATTATTCAATTATACAATCCAAAAAACGAATTAGAACCATCTACATGCATATTAAACCGTTATAATGGCGTAGATTATTTTTTAATAATTTCGGAAATTTATGACAAGCTGATTGGCAATATAGTTACTCGTCATGATGAAAGCCTAACATCGTGACTGACATGCGTACAATTTGAATTCAATCTTCACTCGAGGTAATATTAATATTTTTTTTACTAGAACAGGGACTTACTTGAGACGTTACGTCTATAGTTATAATTATTTATTTTTTTTTCTTCATCCTGTATCCCGCATATAGCAGGGTAAGGGGGAAAGCACTTTTCGCCCCTTTTTTACAATGCGTGTTAGATGACAAAAGTCACTTTGTGTTTTAACCAGAGCAAGCGAGGAAATGAATTTATTTGTATTTCCTCACTCCCTTGAATGTGATCGAACCCACAACCCTCCACGTTTATAATGAGGCTTTATTTCACTCTTGCCCATTTGTAAAGGTAAAAAAGTAATATAAAAATATAATACGTGTATTGTTATAGCATAAACTATCTTTTTTGACCGTCGGTTGATATAAATTGTATGTAAAATGTTAACAAAGGGAGCAAGGCAGCGTGAAAGCACAATACTGCCTTCAGGCTGGGCTGGTGTTGTACTGTGGTCATATTTTTATCGATATTTATGATATAATATATATTTTACTCAATTTAATTTTAAACAAAAATAGCAGTTCAAAAATTTATTTATATTTTTTTTTGTAATTTTTAAAACAGAGGAAACCTACTTCACTAAAAACGGACGTAAAACAGTAAAGTCTGTGATATACGCAACAGTTTCAAATTCGATTCTCGTTTATCAAAAAAAACACGTAGTGTCTTAAATCACGTTAAAAGCTAAGAAACGGAATGTTAACACTAAGCTCTCTTTATCCGAACCTGCTATATGATAGTGATGCCACAAGTACATAGAAATATTATTATCTATATAAGTGCAATGCATTGCACCTATAATACGTGGCAACAAAGGGAGTAAAGCTGCGTGCACAGCCTTGGGCTATCAACTAGTAGTGATGTACTATATCGCCATCGACAGTTTAATTTAAAATATTTAAACGCTCGCTATATTTCTATGAATGATTTTCATTTAATAATTCTCTACAAATAAAGAGAAGACCTAAAATAAGAACGTTTCATTTAAAAACATAATTTTATACAATAATATGCCACAGCGCTACGATGACCTCCATAACCCACATTAATATCGAAGTTATTCTCCTCAAAAGAAACAAAAAACGGAGAGACTAACCACTGAGTCACCAACATCTCTCCGCCCACACACCACACATAGTGATACAAATACAAACAAACGCCTACAAAAACCACAAAACACTTGTTAATAAAAGGAGTACAAGAGAAAACACATTAAGCAAGTTTACAGTATAAACAAAGTTTATAAGTCCGTTTAATTCGCATCCTATTTAGCACGTTTAATCCACTTAGCGGGTGGCTTGAGTCACTGCGTTAAAAAGTGTGTATTTTTTTTACTTTGCCACGCCACTAATAAAACTTCGCTGAATGGCTGACTTCCGGTCATTAGAGTGAACTGTTACGATGGAGTTAAATGTCTTGTGATACGTATCATTTAAAATCATTATATTAAATGTATATGTGAAGTAATTAATTATAATGAGATGATATAATTAATTACTTCAAATGTACATATCTGCATAGAGAATAGACCAGCGTTGATAATTCTAATGAAAAGTGAAGAACGGAGTGTCTTGACACTAGGCCGCTCTCCATCTACCTCTCTAGCGGGGTGCCATAAGTGGGATGAAGCGTTAAGCTATCTAGTCATAATCGCGTCTATTTATTTATTTATTTAAAACTTTATTGTCAAACTACAATAACGTAGATACAAAAGGCGGACTTAATGCCTGAAGACATTCTCTACCAGTCAACCTTTAGGCAAAACAGAAAATCGTGAATACGGTAGCAATAAAAGTTAAAATATACATATAAATATAAGTAATAAATACATATATATCTATATACATACATACAAATACATATACATTTATACATAAACAATAATGTTAACAGAAACTTA
This sequence comes from Dione vanillae, assembly GCA_037178615.1. Lineage (NCBI taxonomy): Eukaryota > Metazoa > Arthropoda > Insecta > Lepidoptera > Nymphalidae > Dione > Dione vanillae. Next base: position 667,684 of record JAZFAU010000325.1, on the reverse strand, counting down.
ACACAGATTCTTAACAAGAATGAATTAGCGTCTAATATGTTAATTATTTATTATATAATATATTAAAATGATTTACGTTATTTCTATGTTTTAAATTAAAATAAACCGGAAACACTGACGCAATGCTGCAAAGCTTGCTAATGAAATACAAGCAACGCATAAATAGCACGAAATTCGTATAGAACCTTAATGTGTAAATAATTTTTTTTATTAAGCCAAATATACGCTTTACTACTACCCCAAGTGCCCAGCCAAATATACGCTTTACTACTACCCCACTAGCCTTACCAATAATAGTAACATAATTATTTTTCATTACTTTTTCCACGTGGCTTTGTCCACACGATCTAATGACAACATTAAATAATTGTGACCCTCTTTCTACTCTCCATCAAAAACAATTTAATCATTATCGTAAGATTTTTTGTTCCACCCTACTAACCTTTATAATATCAATATATATTTTATATATACGATTTTTTTAGCTTCACGCTTTATCCTGCACATAGTAGGGTAGGCAGAGAAAACCACAACAACTATGGACCCTAGTGTTAAGACACTCCATTTCCTTGATTAATACCGAGTGGCGGAACTTAACACAATAAATACGATTGATACTATATTTTTACCATCAAACCAGTAAAATTACAAAATAATTACGAAAACCTTAAAAGCTCTTACTAATTAACTAAATAAAAAACTCCGGTAAAATTAAACCATAGATAGTGCAGTACAACACTACTATTCAATCGGTTAACGTGCGGATTGGCGTAATCCTGGGAAACAAGGGCTGCGGTGTCCCCGCTATAGATGCGAACCTGTTTACTTTGTGTAGGGTCACCATGTGAAGACATTGGTCGAATACATAGCTGAAAGCTTTATGAATATTTATTTATTTATAATTATTAATTTATAATAAAAGGGCCGTCGTGGCAGAGTATATTATTATAAAACATGACAAGTTGTGGGTTCGATTCCTACCGGGGGATTTTTTTATTTAGTATAAGGTAAAGTTTGACAATGACTTCCTCTACTTGCAACATTTTGAAAGCTTGAAGGAAAGTGGGATATATAGAGTGATTTAACACTAATTTTTTACTACCTTCCCTACTGGCGTATAGCAAGAAGTTAGACAAAAAAAAACAATTTTAATTATATTTCTGACGAAGATCACAAATTTCTACCGCATTAACTAAGATAATTTCTAGTGATGTACAGATAAATTCTGAAAATATATAAAAAAGACTTTATATACACATAAATTACAACACTACAAGCATTTAACCTATTTGCTTCTTTATTATTTTGTTACATTATCATGAACAATATGAACGATATATATAACTTATATATATCTACCTTCAAATTAATCGTGTTTTTTTTAGCTTCACGCTTTATCCTGCACATGGCAGGATAGGCAGAGGGAACTGCAGGAACTGTGGGAACCTAGTGTTAAGACACTCCGTTGCTTAGTCTCTGCTTTCACCGTCCCCGCTTCCCACCGTTTTTCGAGGCATTGCGTGTTGAGTGGCGGAACTCAACACCGCGCTTTGCCTAGTTTACCAGAGCGAAGAAAATGGAAATAGAAAAATCCATTTTCCCCAACTGGGGATCGAACCCAGAAACCGTCGCGTCGAACCCAGAAACCGCGGCAGACTTTGCGCCTCTGCGCCACGACGGTCCTCAAATTAATTGTTATAAATGGTTAATTAGGACTATGATCTAGGGTGTGGTCTAAGCGATTTTTAATATATAGGTACAACAATAGAATACATACAACATCACATATAATATATACATATAGGGTAGCGTTTGGCACTCCATACCCTGTGGCTAACCCGCTATGCTTTACATATAGGTACATATATGTATACATTGTATATATGTATATACAAGTAAATATCAATAAGTACATTGTTTTTTTTTTCTTACTATATTGGCGCACAGGTGCAGCATATACCTGTAAACGGAACGGTTTGTGGATTCGATTCCCACTCGCGGAGAAAAGATTTTTTCATTCCTATTTTCTCCGTTCAGGCATCTAGGCAAGTGTGGGGTTGAGTTCCGCAAGTCAACACGCAATGATCTAAAAAAAGGGCGGGTAGTAGGGAACGGAGTGCTTTAACACTAGGTTCCCATGGTTCCTGCGGTTCCCTCAATATACTGTGATATACTCTTATTTACAACTGTTAAAATCTGCAGTTTACCAAAATATATCGAAAAAAAAACAGCATTTGAACCCATTATCACTGCGTATCGACTAAATCTAAGATTAATAAATCCCGTAACGAGCCAATACGTGGTAACCACAACACATAATATAGCTAATTAATATCTACAGTGTCTGTCTGTCTGTACATCGGCGGCGTATAAAGGGGGATATTCAGTTATTTAAGCCCCGGGCGATGATGCGAATGAAAGGTTATTAAACGATTAGTTGAAAAAGTAAATTGTTTCTATATAGTATTGCCTGTATATAGGAGTATCATATTATTTTATATTATATAACAATAATGCAGCAAGTCTCTATTTCATTTTATATGGAAAAAATACTATAAAATTTCAAAAATGTTAATTTTTTTTAGCTTCACGCTTTATCCCGCACATGGCAGGGTAGGCAGAGGGAACTACAGGAACCATACGAACCTAGTGTTAAGACAATCCGTTGCTTAGTTCCTGTTTTCTCCGTCCCCACTTTCAGCCTTTAATAATATTATAAAAATGTTAAGAATATTACAAATTACTTAATAATTTTATGCAATAGAGACGGTTGTTTTGCAGAGAAACTAAATGTAGATGGAGAAGAACAAATTAGTCTATTATTCATTTTCATTAATTTAAAAAGAGTGCAAGTATTATTGTGATATTTAAAGTGTTAATCCACACCTAGGATAAAAAAATATTTAAAGAAAACATAAAAATTTGAACGTAGCGGGATTTGAATCCGCGCCCTTTTACGAACTGAGCAAGCGCTCTCACCACTGAGCCATGCGTTCTTTACACTTATACACTTATTTCGATTCGTCACATTAAATAAACATAAAGCTACCAGTATGTAACCCAGTTGTGATCTAGCAAGAAACTCCACAAATATTCCATTGTATTTGTAGATCGAAGCAAGATTCCCTCCGTAATAGGCAACTAAAGCAATACTACAACAACCGTAGTAAAGATCAATAAAGTATTTTTAGTCTGGGTCAAGGTAAACGACAAATATTTGAAATTTTCATTTTAAGGTAGAAATTTTGGACAATGTGTTAAAATGTTTAATTAGAGTACCTATAACAAAGTAAAAAACGCGTAGTTAAAGTGTATTAAAACAAAAACACCATATTGAATTACATTTTTTTTTTAGCTTAACGCTTTATCCCGCACACGGCAGGGTAGGCAGAGGGAACTGCAGGAACCATACGAACCTAGTGTTAAGACACTCCGTTGCTTAGTCCCTGCTTTTTTCCGTCCCCATTACACTATTGTTTCGCAAAATGACCACTTTACACGTAATGTTTTCTCTTTCTTTCTCACTTTATCCGTGGAAGTGCTTTATGCGAGGGTTTTATATATATATATATATATATATATATATATATATATATATATATATATATATATATATATATATATATATATATATATATATATATATATATATATATATATATATATATATATATATATATATATATATATATATATATATATATATATATATATATATATATATATATATATATATATATATATATATATATATATATATATATATATATATATATATATATATATATATATATATATATATATATATATATATATATATATATATATATATATATATATATATATATATATATATATATATATATATATATATATATATATATCACTAGAGCCCTAAGTACTGCAGGTTGGCTTGAGATTATAATGAAGCAAACTATTGAGTTTACACGTAATGTTTTCTCTTTCTTTCTCACTTTATCCGTGGAAGTGCTTTATGCGAGGGTTATATATATATATATATATATATATATATATATATATATATATATATATATATATATATATATATATATATATATATATATATATATATATATATATATATATATATATATATATATATATATATATATATATATATATATATATATATATATATATATATATATATATATATATATATATATATATATATATATATATATATATATATATATATATATATATATATATATATATATATATATATATATATATATATATATATATATATATATATATATATATATATATATATATATATATATATATATATATATATATATATATATATATATATATATATATATATATATATATATCACTAGAGCCCTAAGTACTGCAGGATGACTTGAGATTATAATGAAACAAACTATTGAGTTTCATTATAAATAAATAACTATAATAGATAGAATAGTAGGAAGTAATACATCACTTTATGATCTAAGAAAATAACGATTCGCAATCTCGTGGGATCAAGTCTACCTAATAAGACTGCAATTTTCTTGATACACGAAACTACTCTAGCAATTCTCGACTCCACCTTGGGGCTGCTCGGATATACCTAAGTTTACGTTGTACTCTGCAAAAACCGCTGTAGAGAAAACCTAGTGTTAAGACACTCCATTCTTAACTTTTCATCTTTTGGGACGTATCGTGAAACTCAAAGCCGCTCTAACTTACATACAAGGAAAGTGAAATTAATTATCCTTTCTCCAAATTGCCACTCCAAATTCACACAGCCAAAGCAATCCTTATACCTATAACAGAATACTAAAACTTTAGTAAAGAAATAGAAACGAAAATAAAGGGACACTAGCCTAGTATCGAATCCGCTACCCACCGTCACAATACTTAAGCTGGCCACACAAAAAGATCTTCAAAATAAATATCAGCTAATTATAGCAGTCCTCGTCCAACAATCCAGTTAGCATTTCATTAAGGGCGTCAACAGAGGCGTTCGGGCGAAAACGTAAACAACGAGAAAAATTAAAAGTTATATTTTCTTAGTGTAAATTAGAATTTCTTCGGGTGGGTGTGTTTTTCTTTTGCGCATGTCTTTAATGGGAGCACCCACCACGTCGTTTTTTAGTTGACGTCGTTTCGTTTCTCCGTCTGTTTCAAGTACGTTGCTAGTACAGCTCATTTTTTCATAGCTTAACGCTTTATCCCCCACATGATAAGGTAGGGAACCGCAAGAATCATGGGAACCTAGTGTTAAGACACTCCGTTGCTTAGTTTCTGTTTTTTCCGTCCCCACTTTCCGCCTTTTTCGAGGCATTACGTGTCGAGTGGCGGAGCTCAACGCCGCGCTTTGTCTTTGCAGAGCGAAGAAAATGAAATGGAAAATTTCATTTCTACTCGGTTCTCGGAGTGGAAATCGGCAGACGATATGACTCTGCGCATATTTCTTCCTCTATAAATAAATTAAATGCCATTATATAAGAATTGATGAACTTTAAATCTTAATCGGAGAATAATACATTTTAGGCGGACAGTGGAGAAGTATTTTAACATTATGTTACCCCTATTTTTGCGGCACATCCGAAGCACTTTTCCAACCGCTGAATTAAAAAAAATCCAAAGTGTCACATAATATGTCACACAATAGCTATATTACAGCTATAGAAAGTATAAAAGATTAACGACAATAGACTATAAGAACATAAAGTAAGTAATATAATATTTTAAGTAATAGAAATAAAATAAATTAAATTAAATTTTATGAACAAAGGTATCAATTTTTATACACTTTCCTTGGCACAAAATTTACAAATAAATGTCGATACCAATTTATATTCCAATAACAAACCGATATATTTAATTTTCATGCTTTATTTTCATTTATTATTGTTTCCAGTTTCCTTCTATTGTATGTTAAAAAAATATATAATACTAAAACTATAGACTACTGTCGTGGCGTAGCGGCGTAAACGTCTGCCTGTAAACGCGACGGTTTGTGGGTTCGATTCCCACTCGGGGAAGATGGGTTATTCTGTTTCCATTTTCTTCGCTCTGGAAACTAGGCAATGCGCGCCGTTGAGTTCCGCCACGCAACACGCAATGCCTCGAAAAGGGCGGAAAGCGGGAAAGGAGAAAACAAGGAAATAAATATAGAAATTATTTACATAGTATATGTTATCTTATAATATATTTTAAAAGACTGGAAAAATCTAAACAAAGAACCAACACCGAAAAATTTACCAGAAGGTACACCTACATATATAGAAAACTAAATCCCTTTGTTAAAAAGATTATTGTACTTGTTGAGCATTAAGAATTCCTTTACAGGCGTGCGGGAGCGAAGAGATTGACACGACAGATATATGAATTATATATCGGTTTGTACTAGCGGTAAATCTTCGCTTTACGTAACTAATATAGCCTTGTTTCTTACGTACATATGTTAAGAGTATTACGTTTTGATATGTTAAGTTCACATAAGCGGCGTCTTCATCAAGCTGTTACGAGAGAAAATCTCATATGGAACAATACTACGAATATGTTAGTAGATAGTACTAGGTGATATTGTATAAGCATTAGGACACCAGTTGAAATCAATATATAACTTACCTATATATATTTATCAAGTCATATATATATACTTATATATATTCTGATTTTTAAGAAGAAATAATATGCTAATGTTGAATGGCAAAGCTCATTGCCTTGCTTTGTTTTCTTATCAGAGCAGGAAAATAAAATAATTGAATTGACTCAAATGGGAACCGAACTCCTAATGATCGCGTTTACAAGCAGACGTTAAAAGGTAAAAGACACAACAAAGTATCGACATTAAAATCTCCTTCACACTTACTCAGTTGATATGAGATAAGATCTAGTTATATAAGTTATTTCTACTAACCCTAGAGTGTAAAATTGCTAAGTATTACAAATAATTTATTAAAGATGTTACTTATTACCCCATTTAACACGTCGGTGGGAGCTTCGGCTAGAATCGTAGACCATTTCGCTGCATACATACATACAAACATATATACGTGTGAATGTAACGTACTGTATTTATTAGGTAGCAGAATCTTGATATTCTGCTACCTAATACCTACAGTAATATTAGATACCTAATAACCTACAATATTATTTATTTAGATGCAAACATCCACAAATAGTTGCTCGAGTAAACGATAGTTAGGAGCTCAAATGTTATTATATAGCAGTAGGTAGAGAGAACCCAGTGTCAAAATTCTCCCTTCTCCTTGACACTGTATGTTAAGTATTTGCTAGAAAATAAAAATGATTTATTTTCTCAAACCGGCTCGAACCCATAACCATCGCGTTAGCATATAACACAAAATATTGCTTTAAAATATTTGAAAATTTAATTTATATAATTATTTTCAAAATAATATTATCACAAAGCTTCCTCAAAGAGAATAAAACAAGAAAATTTAATGGAAGCTCTAAACTTGCCGCCATTGATAACTTTGAACCGGCTTGATCCGGTTAAAACTAACCGGGGCCAATTAAAGCCGGTAACTTACAGACACCTTTGTTATGACAGTTTCATAATTTTGAATTCGTGATCCACATTTTTTATTTAAAACAAATAATAATAATCTACCATATTATAACTCTATGTTTTTATATTAATTCTACATTTATCTTTTTTAATCGGGTTGCAAAAAGAAACCTAGTGTTAAGACTTTCCGGTTCCTATTTTCTACATTAATGTGTGTTAAGAGGCGTAACTTGCCTTTTCCCTCTGCGTCAACAAAAAAAAAAAAAAAGAGGCGTAACTTAACGCTGCTCGGCTCACTTTGATCAGACTGGGAAATAAAAATAAAAGCCTTAGATGACAAAAACTATAGATACAATGAAAACATACACACCTAGGTATCCTACCTACCTTCAATATATATACCGGTACATATATTAAAAATTAGTCATTTTTTTAAATAATCTTATATCTAACAACTTTTCTAACTAATATATGACTATGTTTTTTTTAATATGTACTATATCCAGAGCAAAATAAATCTTTTTTATTCAATATAAAGAGCAAAGTCAAATACAAACGCTAGAGCAAACACAACCCCAAAATTATACACATTAAGGGAACACTCGATGGGTGGTTCTATTACAACGTGTTTGGTCAGCGGACAATCTAAGAACATTTCTACTTAATTAATCTATACTATATCTAGTATAGACTAGACTCGAAGCCCAAGTGACGCAGTGGAACTGTGAATCACTGTGAATTGTGAACAGAGAGTGGGTTCGATTCTTATCTAAAGTAAAATTTATATATGTTATTTGCCTAATTCAAAGCCTTTGTTAAAAATCTAAGACTTTAATTAAAGTATTTCCATTGTTAGAAAACATAGTACCAATTAGTATAGAATAAAATAGCATGAAAAACAATGATAAATGTCTATAGGGCACGAAAAAAATTTAATAAAGAGGTTAATCTAGACGAGGTTATATAGTCATATAGGGACCGTACATAGCGTAGACTAGTTGTTATTTTTGCCTACCCTACTTGAAGAAATGTAAGTATTGTGAAACTCCAAGCTTTATGCCGCTCATGTAAGCAGAGGAAATCATTAGAGCCGTGGAAATGTAGTGTTAAGACACTCCGTTCGCTGCCTTTCCCTTCAAGGCATAGGGTATTGAGTGGCGGAATTTTAATATTTATCACATAAAAAGACCTAAAAATACTTTCATTTAAGAAAATGCTAAGAAAAGTCGAATACAAGAAACAGTCAAGTTAAACAATTTTCATAAATCACTGTAATAATACGGTAAATGAATTGTTTACAAAGCGTACGCTTGAGACAGACACCGTTAAATATATTGTATATAAATGTATACTAATTAACATACATACTTAGGTGCGTGAAGCTCTTTGAAATTATATTATTTAATAACAAACGTTTAAGACGTAATATAAATTAGCAAATTATACTGTTGTGTACATAATATATTCGTACGTGTTTGTGTATTGCTATTATTTCACTCCACACAAGGCTATTGTGGCATAGAGGAATCATACTGTAAACGATGGTTGCGGCTTCAATCTCTGTGTAGAGTGATCAATTATTTTTGTATTTTAGGACTAGTCACGGCGTTTACTTCAGCCTTAATACCTTTAATAGGTTCATTTAACAATAAGAACAATTAATATTTGATCTTATTCATAACTATAAACATTTGTGGTCTTTTTTCATAAATTTAATGTCATTAAATATAATGGTTGTTTGTAAGAGATCGCTTACGCGATAGCGATAAGGCCGCCATTGAAAATAATTTTCTAATTTTAAATACTGCTAAAAATGTGTTTAATTTTTTTTTATGCCATAAAGTATTATTAATTAATTAACTACACATTTCCTACACTCGTATTTGAACCTACAACTATCTAGAACAATTAAAACACTACACTACTAAGCCATCTCTTTTTTCTATACTGAAAACATAAGTTAACAAACTATAGAAAAATTCGCTACACGTTTTAAAACTGAAAACACTTTCTGAACAGAACAAAAGGTGTCGGTGTTGTTTACCGGCTTTAATTGGCCCCGGTTAGTTTTAACCGGATCAAACCAACTCGGAGTTATCAATGGCGGCAACTTTGTATTGAATTAGCTTATTGTTCAAGATCTTTTGATTAATAACTTGCCTATATAATAGAACGTTAAAAGGCTTTTAGCACGACGACAGAAGTTAATATTGTCAATCAGTATTTAACTTTGCCGTCCAGGAACAAAAATCTAGGGAACATATGGCTTCATCAAAATATGTTGACGCCTGAAAGAACTTGAGTTCTATCAGGCGCCAGAACAGATTTTTAATACTTTAAGTACTAGCTAAGAAATCATAATTGGAGTCAATGAAAATGATGTATAATAAATAGGCTTAAATTACGTAGAGAATTTTGTAGTCATGCGTGACAAAATAGAAACAAACGGTCTAATATTATTGACTGCATTCAGTTAGAAGTAAAAAAGTCTATGCTTTCCTTCTCTCTTGAGGAAAATGTTCTACACACAGACGCACAGAATGACAACAATAAAGTTATGCTATAGAGATTGCGATTGCTCTTTTGTGCTGAGGAATCCTAAAAATAATTAAATCAACACTGACAGCGTGCAGATGTCTGAACTATAATTAGCATTGGCAACTCCTACTTAATTAAAATATTTGAGAACTTCGAACACGAGAGAGAGAGAAACTCGAATAAAAATAAACAATCAGAAACTTGTAACTTGAACGTGTGTTTTACATGTAATTATATGTTTTTGTTTGTCTTATATATATATATATATATATATATATATATAAATTACTTTATTAAACTTGCACATAGATAATTTATTTTAAAAAAAGTTTAAGTGACTTAAAAACTAAATTATAATATATTTTATTCAATAAAAAGCTCTTTTCTCTCACGTATACAAATATATATATATATATATATATATATATATATATATATATATATATATATATATATATATATATATATATATATATATATATATATATATATATATATATATATTTGTATACGTGAGAGAAAAGAGCTTTTTATTGAATAAAATATATTATAATTTAGTTTTTAAGTCACTTAAACTTTTTTTAAAATAAATTATCTATGTGCAAGTTTAATAAAGTAATTTAAATAAAAATCCCCTAAAATGTATCCAATAATGCACAAGTAGCCATATACAAGATGAATGACTCTTTAACATATCGATAATAGTCATAAGATATTAAAAAGCTACATCAAAACCGGTTAATCACACCAACCAACAGGTGTACTTCAGGGGACCAATCTGAGACCGGAATTATTAAAATTGTATACTAAAGACGACGATCAAACAAAAATCAAGTAAAAAAGGTGGAGTATAAAGCGTACGACTTTTTAGTCGCTTAAAATAGATCGTCTGGTGCTTTGTCGCACGATCATTAGGGACTTTTTGCTCGGTCGCGACACGGTGTCTAGCGGTGTTGGATACTTAATTTTAGCAAACTTAAAATGTAGAAGTAATTATTTACTTTGCATTTTATTTGTACTGTGTACAAATAATGTAACGTAAGAGTACCGGCGTATCGCAGAGGCGTAGCATGACGGTTTGTGGGTTCGATTTCCACTTGGAGAAGATGGAAGATTTCACACCGAAAATATTTTTAATTTATATGATTGTTTCAAAATTATTAAAGAGAAAATAGAAGAGGGAAGCCTCCCGAGCTTCTCTACTCGCAACGGAATGCTTTAACCTATAGAATAAATTTGTTCTCATTATACATTTAAAGATATGTCTAAAAATTTCTAATAATATATATTAAAATACAATTGAAATAATAATATATAACCACACTATACGTTTATATAACCTAAATGTCTCTACACTCATCCATCTGTTCATTTCCAGAACAAGAGACAAACAAAAAGGAGAAAAAGTTTCGACATTTGAACATGACGTATTGTGAAATATCAAAGGAACTTATAAATAAATCACGTTTCCAATCGCACGGAGATCTGTGGGGGTACAAAATAAACATTATAAATTGAATCGACGCAGAATAAGGGTTTAAGTGACAAGTCGCAATAGATGGGACAGATCGGTCAACAAGGTTTTGATTGTAATCAAAGCTTTTGTCTTACAATATTTCTATTTATAAAATATTTTTTTGTACAAGTAAGCTTTAGATATTATGTTCAGATATTATTAGATTCACTTATATTTATTAAATGGAACATAAGAACTTAAAAACTTAAAGCTTGAACACTTTCAATGTCAACACTATGCTCTGAACCAATCACTAATAGTGTTCTCATTTTGCCATTAATATGTACAATATCTACATGAGTAAATGTATGTAATTTAATAAGGTAGCGTATCACTGTTTACATGATAGTCGTGGGTTCGATCCCAATACAAATACAAATTATAAATTATTTCTTGAAGCACAAAACGCCACTGAACGCGCCATATATTATATGAGATTCAAGTAAGCCCAATCATTTTAACACAAAAACAAAAGGAAAATTAAGGAAGAAAAACATTTTTCAGCTAAACACATCAATCTGAGTGTGACAAAACCAAAGCAATCACGAGTGGAGAGAGGTCTCAATTACAACAAATCGCTTGGCCGGTCCCCATTTTAATGATACATACATAAATTGTCCAGAAGCAATTGTAGGGGCCATCGTTTACAGCGAGTCTTGAGATTAAGTTTCTGTGAAGCGTCATACCATTTACTTACATATATGTATGTATGTATGTGTATATATATACATATATATATATATATATATATATATATATATATATATATATATATATATATATATATATAAATATATATATATATATATATATATATATATATATATATATATATATATATATATATATATATATATATATATATATATATATATATATATATATATATATATATATATATATATATATATATATATATATATATATATATATATATATATATATATATATATATATATATATATATATATATATATATATATATAGATATATATAATTTATTTTTATATTGGATAGTTTTATTATCTATGAAACTTATTCTTGACGTGTGTATCTTTTCTATGTATTGGCTGAGTTTATCAAGTGTCATACACAACTTAAGGCTTAAGGCTTAAGGCTTAACTTGACACTCTATCCCTAGCGGGGTAGTCAGAGAGAACGGAGCGCCAAACACTGCCGGCTACACACTTCTTTCGTTCTCATCTACTATCATTAACTTCTATATACATGCTCTCCGGGGAGTCCTCATGCTTTTCACGTGACCTTTCACAGTATTTTCGATATTGTGATTTCGAAAGTCTTCCCTTACCTCTCACATCACTCCCTTTTATTTCATATACATATATTTTTTACCATCCTTTCATCACTTATTCTCTTGAAGACGGAGCCACATAGTAAAAACTAGTATATAAAATACTACAAACAAACCCAGTATCAATCGCAGATCATTAATAGAAGGCATTGCATTACATTGCATTGAATGCACGAATAAGGCGTGACCGTGATATAGTACATGACATTTAATTGCCAAAGTAGGTGCGGTGCAGCTTCAATTATCAATGTGTAGATATCTCTCCATAAATCTTTGTCACTCCTTTAAAGCTAGAAAAGATTATTTTAGTGTCTTCACGCTTTATCCAGCATATGGCAGGGTAGGCAGAGGAAATTGCAGGAACCATAGGAACCTAGGAACCTAGTACTAAGACACTCCGTTGATTAGTCTCTGCTTTCTGCCTTTTTCGAAGCATTACGTTCTGAGTGACGGAACTCAAAATGGAAATAGGAATAAAAAAAATCCATCTTCCCCGAATGGGAATCAAACTCACAAATCGTCGTGTTTACAGGTAGACGGTAACACTAAGATAACGAATAATTTTAGTGTACTATTAATTTGTTTTTTTTTTTAATATATGTTTTTTGACATACTATAACAGTGTAGGGATAAGAACATAGACAGCCTGTTATCTACTATTAACAAAATTTAAATATAAAGCATTTATTTGAAACCATTGCAACGCAGTGCTAGTTTTGATGGTGATTACAATAACTATGGGTTTTTCTTCGATATCAAAGCACTTACTTAAGTGATAAAACTCAACACACGCAATATCTTGAATTCGAGTGGAAACTGTAGAGCGGAGTGTCTGGACATTAGATTTACCTACTCTACTATAAACGAGATAAAACGTGAAGCTAAATAAACATAAGTTAGTTCAGCATATTACAGTACAAATATTTCTTTTTTTTTAGCTTCACGCTTTATCCCGCAAATGGGAGGGTAGGCAGAGGGAACTATAGGGACCGTGGGAACCTAGTGTTAAGACACTCCGTTGCTTAGTCCCTGCTTTCTCCGTCCCCACTTTCCGCCTTTTTTCGAGGCATTGCAGATCGAACACAGAAACCGTCGCGTTACAGGCGGACGTTGCTCCTCTGCGCCACGACGGTCCTCAAATATTTTAAAACATATAAATCGCAAACATAAAATAATTTCCGTTCTTATTCTGTACAATAGAAATTACAATATAAAGAAGTAAAGAAGAAAACAAAGGAGACCTTTTAATAATACTCCTTTACATATTTAAAGTAGGCTATAAATTTTTCTACATTCATGAATCTACACCAACGTACATACACACATACATCCGGCTGCGGCGTCAGAGCATAACGCTTTAACGTTGGATACTATCCAAAGGCTTCGCGAATATAATTTCAACTACAATTTATTAAATTCCTTGAATAGTATAGTTGGTGTAGTTGTAGATGTATACATGCTGTTATAATTAAATAGCACGAGCAGGGCACAGTGGAATTTAGTTTTATATTCAAAATTTATATTAGAACGGTCATTATATATATGTATATATATATATATATATATATATATATATATATATATATATATATATATATATATATATATATATATATATATATATATATATATATATATATATATATATATATATATATATATATATATATATATATATATATATATATATATATATATATATATTATATATATATATATATATATATATATATATATATATAAAAAACATATGCAAATATGTATTTACAAGAAACGAGAGTTCAAATACTGCTAATAAATAATTATGAGTCTAAGCAACATATAACTAGAACATAGTCTTCTAAACGATATTACTAGACGGGCCATTCTGCTATTTAAAACCTACTATGACCTAATATGAAAAATATATATTACGATCAAAATCAATACAACGACAAAATATGACAAAAAACATATATAACAAAAAAGAATTTTTATAAAAGATTTGGAACAAAAAAAAGTTAATTATTAATGAGCATTACCAAAAACAATAATTAATAACAAAAAAAAATAAGAACAATAGAAACTACATAAACACATTACTAAAGCTTCAACGAATCACTCGAACCAGATGTACGTTATAACTAAATTGCATGTTAAATCAGACTAGAAGTGACATAACTCAAATTTTAACAATTCAATGTAATTTAAGATATATATGGTAGAAATAATGTATCTCATCTCATAGAATTTGTGGGTTCGATTCCCACTTGAGGATGATGGTTTATTTCATTACCGATATCTTTACTCTGGTAACTAGGCGCGGCATTGGAGTTCCACCACTCACATGCAATACCTCGAAAGGCAGAAAGCAAGGAACGGAGTGTCTTAACACTTATATTGCGAATTAAACACAGCAGCTTCACGTTTGTGCACATACTAATTTAAATAAATAACTAATCTACTTATATTTCATTATTTACAAGCAATCTTCACTTCTTTTCAACAATTGCCCTCTTAACATCTATCATCCTTTTTTAGTACCGTTTTTAACAAATTTGTTAGTATACATTTATGATATACAAATTTAATATAATATAAAAATATTTCGTCCAACATAGCAGGGTAAATAGAAGAGAATTTAGTCACAAAACACTCTATTCTCTACTTGCCGCTCGATTTCGCCACATAGCGAATTGCAAGGGCAAATCTCAACATCGTGCTTTCTCTACCAGAGCAGCGAAAAAAAAAACACATTTTAATCCTTAAAAACACAAATTCAAGACTTATACCACCAGTATCAGTAGACCACTCATTGTTTTAAGTCCTATAAGATTTCCCCTAGCAATCCTAAACGCCTGTGGTCGACGTCAAATACTCAATCGACCCTAGCTTTTAAACTATTATACAACGCAACCGCAACCCCCTCTAATAAACCTTTAAAGAATTCCAACCCCTTGCAAAGTTAATTTTAGCTCTAATTACAATTTGCATTTGATTTTATAGTCTGTTTAATCGTTTCGTTTCGTCAGAACAAGGCATGGAGTTATTATTTACGATTTCTATTGAAAAGCAATTCTGGCTACAATATTCAGTGGAACGCGATAGTTTTAGGTTCGATTATTTTTATTTTTATTCAAGAGTAAGACAGAAGCATAAAGCGTGAAACTACTAATATAATCGTGATGCATTGAATTTGAATTGACAACGAACAATTATCAACACATAAATATTAAAACATAGTTTCTTCATTTACTTTGTTATTGTCCTATGGAAAGATTTAAAACTAAAAACTTAATGTTAATCGAATAATGCACCTATAAATATTAACATTTAGATTCGAACTGCCAAAACAAATGTTCTAACTGACACTCCCCAACTGTACCACGGAATAGTCAATTTGCGGTTACAGCGGTTGATCTACTGCATCTAGGTACTATTCTATATTAATTAGGACACTAATGTTGACGATGTTAAATGTATTGATATTATAGTTTTATAGCTGGTCATCCAACAATTATATATAAAAAAAATAATTGTATACGTTCGTGTGTTTAACAATAATATTGCAAGCACCCAAAAAAAAAATACTTGTTAGTAATTAACACTGATGAAAAGTAAAACTAAACTTTTTAAAAGGCCAAAAAAGACACAAACTAAGCTGAGCTAAGCTAGCTAAGTAATTAAATAAAAAATATCATTATTAAATCGGTAAAATAATCGGTAATCGGTAAACTTACTTGACTCTTATAGCTAAATTGAACCTAGAACCATCTGCATAGAATGCCCTAATTTCAAACAGTATAGTCTGAAATTTATAACACATAAGGTCAACATGAAAGAATATACGATATAATAAATACTATTTGGGTTTTTTTACATATTTGTCGCGATAAGTAAACAAGTGTTACATAAATATATGTCTTAGGCTTTGTTAATACTATGCAACGTACTTTTATAAAAGTCTATCAAGATGCGGTGTTGAGTTCCGCCACCCAACATGCAATGCCTCAAAATCGGTGTTCCCCATACCATGGTGGTATTAGATACAAATTGTCATGTGGTCAAATAAATTTGATTGAAACTGTACTCTACATATAGCAATTAAATTCTAACTATAAAGCAAAAATCTTCATCACAGTTCATCGTTATCTCATTATTGAAATTATTTCAAAATAATTAATTATTTTATTTTTTTTAAAACTAACTGTACTAATTTGCAAGAGAGAAAAAGCCATTATCCATATGGATAATATAACTAAATGCATAAACAACATGAAACATTTATTATTAAGGGAAATTCGATATTTTTCATGTAAACGGGTTTGCCATAATCTGGCCGCGGGAAACGTCACCTGTCAATTTAAAGGGAAGATTTAATTGATAATTGACAGCTTACCTAAATCATATACAAAATGGGTAAGGCAGTAATCAGCCAAGAGTGTTTATAGTGAGGATCGTGTCGTAAGTAAGACTAATATTTGGTACACATGGATAGGCTCAGAAAAACCTAGTAATTACAATTATTGCTCATTCTTGGGAGGCAATTTATTTCCAAAAGCCCTAGATTTTCCTCTCGTTCTTCATTTCCGACTAAATTTGGGATATTTCGTGTTAAATAGGTACCTATATGAAACGCCTAACCTTATTCTATTTAAGAAATCCCCTTAAGGAATAGAACCCACAACTTTGAACCTAAAAGTATGTACATATATACACATATTGAAGCATATTTCTCTTAAGAATCAAGTCGAAACCTGCTACCATAATTATATCATTAAAAACACTATTCTAATTAAACTATCAACCTACAAATCATC
>JAZFAU010000325.1:587500-645000 GCA_037178615.1 Dione vanillae | reverse complement strand
CTATTACTCAAAGACATATTAATATATATAATATATCATGTCATAGTGGTACAGTGGCGCAGCATCTGACTGTAAACGCGATTTTGGCGAGTTCGATGCCCACTCGGAAAAATAAAATATTTCCATCGTTTTAATAGAAAAAGGAGGGCGTTGAGTTCTATCACTCAACACCCAATATTTCGAATTAAAGTAAGCGAAGAACATAGTGTCTTAACACTCAGTGCTATATGCGAGACTATGTACCAAGCTAAAAAGCTTAGAATATATAAGCTTATAAAAGCTTAAGCTATAGATATATAGGTTAGATATAAATAGGCTATTGTTACAAACCAAAGTTATCTAAAGCCGTTGTCAGCGAACTTTCATCACTAAATTTCCATAGAACAAAACAATACTTATACCGTTCGCAAAGTTTGTGAAAAGAAACAATCGAAAATCGAATTTGAACTTACCAGCCTTTAACAATCTTTGCTACTTAACAAATGACATCTTTAAAGTTAAATCTATATATATATATATATATATATATATATATATATATATATATATATATATATATATATATATATATATATATATATATATATATATATATATATATATATATATATATATATATATATATATATATATATATATATATATATATGTATATATATATATATATATATATATATATATATATATATATATATATATATATATATATATATATATATATATATATATATATTACAGTAAAAATATACTATATTACGGTACACTTGTTAACTGCTTCACTCTTTGCCTTATATTTAGCAGAGTGAGCAGACAAAACAGAGTATCAAGACACTCTGATTGGACATTTTCATAAGAAAATAATTCATTCCAAAAGTATTATCCACTCATTACGCATTCCCTCGAAAAGGCGGAAAGCGGAGAACGAAGTGTCTCAACACTATGTTCCCCCGGACCCTGCCTAACCTGCTATATGGGGGATAAAGCGTGAAGCTATAAAAAAAACAATAATAATAATAGTTACCGGCTTTGAACCTAGAAACGATTCAGATATGCCCCTTATAAATAAACCACTGTTTCTCACAATTGATACCTTATCAGTGAACAAACATTACTATACCAGTGACACAGATACGGCATTAGATAGTAGCGCTTATCAGAGATATGGAGATACTCAATACATTTATTTGTAAGGGCTCTTTGTGATTTAGATATTTTAATGTGGATTTATTGACGTTTATGTGAAGACGGCCTTAGTTATTCATGTTTAAATGGTAAAGGGATTTCTTTTTTAATGTATAATTTTCTTTATTGCACTATTATTCATGCGTAAAGTTTAAAGTATTACAATAAATTATATATATTGATTGGAAATAAAACTGCGAGCAATGGGTTTGTATTTTTATTTTTTGGGAATAAAAAATTAGCATAAAAATAATTATTAAAAAGCCAATATAGAAAAAAGATTGTAACAAAGTGAAATTTCAATATGTTTATTTATAATAAATCACGCACGAAATGATTTTAAAGAATTTTATTATAAAGACGTTCACGCTTCTCCGCTTTTCACACAAATTCAAGACGTAACTAAACGCCACCACAATGCCTTCCAACGCTAAATGCAATATAAATTTGAAATTTAAATAAATAAATAAAATAATAACCAACAGTTCATCGACAATCTGCCACACTTGCGACTATATTATTATCTGTGGTTGTCTTCATTTTGGCTGACGTTTGTCTTTTGGCGCGAACCGTTGAAAGTGACAGTTGGTTACCGCCTAAATTGTTTAATGAGCTTCAGAGGTCGTTCATCATGCGACAAGATAAATATTTTAAATGGATAATGGCTTCTGAGAAACAAGAACGTAATGTTAAGAATTTACACGCGAAAATGCGAATGATTGAATAGCTTTCGTCGGGAGACTGAGACTAATAAGTACATAACGATATATGCGTAAATACGTACATATAAATTTGTGTATATATATATATATATATATATATATATATATATATATATATATATATATATATATATATATATATATATATATATATATATATATATATATATATTGCCTCGTATATTTGTAGCGCTTTGGGCGGAGTAGACACAGAGCAATATTCTACTTATAAATTGCAGTTAAAAAAAACTATTCAAAAGTAAAGTGTATACATACTCATTTTAGCCTAGCTCAATATTGATCAGGTGACCTTTAATTTATTTTTATCTTCACGCTTTATCCCGCCTATAGTGGAATTGACTGGGAAAGGTCAAAACACTTTGCTTTTTGCTGGGTAGGCTGAGAAAGGTCTAGGCTTTAGGGTCAAAACAAAAAACTCTGCCTCTTTCTTTAAGTATGCAAGATAATTTGAACCGGCACTAACCTTACTAACCAACTATTCAACAACTCTACATGTTATTTAAAACGTCCCCACCAAAGAGTGTGGCATAAATAATCGCCCAAGCAAATTACCCCGAACGGGCGGGCTCAGGATTGATGACGAGGCTGATGTCATTTTTGTCTTTTTGCCTTTTAAAATTAGTACTATTGACGAGGGAATTTTGAAATTCAAATGGACAATATTTCATGCGCGTTATATTATTATAAAAAATACCAAAAGTAAACATAAAAATTTGGAACCGGAACGCAGCTGGAATCATGGCGTTCATGAAATGGCTTAGCGGTCAGAGAGCTTTCAATTCTTATATGTTTTCTTTAAGTAATTTAAGTTATTTCAAGATAAGGAGCCTAATAGCAAGTAAATAAGACTCTTTGTTTTCCACTATATGAAATACTGTTTTTGAAAGTGGCGGAATATAACGCCACGTGTTCTCTTGTTTTTGAAACAAAAAAGTAAATACTTTCTTCAAGTAGAAATCAAACCCACTGTAGGTGCGTTTACATAGACGTTATCCCATTGCACCATAAGGGCCTAAAGCCTGAACGCAAAAATAGCAGAATCCAGCCATCTTGGCATAAACAAAAGACATTTATTAAAAAGCGTTTAAAAAGATTACCCTAAATACATTCCCTTATAACGTAAGGTAGGGTAGGGTAAGGTAAACCACCCCTAAAAAAGCCACTTACACAAAGTAATACCAAATGAGCCAAGAACATATAAATCAAGTACCAAATCTTACTTAGTGCAGTCATTTACGTTTAAAGTGTAGGATTAACGGAAGCTAAACATACCGTATATTTTGTTACTTTTTTTGTAGGTAAATACTATTACTTGTTATATATATATATATATATATATATATATATATATATATATATATATATATATATATATATATATATATATATATATATATATATATATTTATATATATATATATATATATTATATATATATATATATATATATATATATATATATATATATATATATATATATATATATATATATATATATATATATATATATATATATATATATATATATATATATATATATATATATATATATATATATATATATATATATATATATATATATATATATATATATATATATATATATATATATATATATATATATATATATATATATATATATATATATATATATAACGATTAAATGGGAAACGGAGTGCCTTAATACTGTGGTATTTCCGACATACTCGTATGTGGTATTGGACAACCGACAAAACGTCTTGCCAACAAAATAAACAACTTAAGCCTATGTTTTTATTTAATACAAACAATGCCACGAATAATAGAACCCAGAACCGTCACGTAGAGTGAACCACTTACCAGATGCGCCACGGCGGCGTCGAATAAATCAAGTACCAAATCTTACTTAGCAATTATTTACGTTTAAAGTGTAAGCTTAGCGGAAGCGAAACTTACCGATCGTCATAAATTGGAAGACCCCGCCTTGAGCTATGAATCAATAGCACAAAAAGCAGTGGAGACACCCGAGATGTTGGACATACACTTTTTTGTATTGGCAAGAAATCGGTATCAATTCACAGATATCGATGTTATATTGAATAGAAATGTTTTTAGTGAATCTCTTATTATTTTGAATATACGATTCTATCACTGTAGAAAACCGCCTAAGCCTATGCCTGTAGAGGTTGTGGGTTCGATTCCTATAAATGAAGGATGGATTATTTCATGGCCATTTTCTTAGCTGTGGCAAGCGCGGCGACACACAATGTTTCAGGCAATGGCTTGTCTTCACAAAAGCTCCCCCGATTCCCTCTATCTATCCCGCTATGAGCGAGATAAAGCGTGAAACTTAAAAACAAACTAAAAAACATCTAATACGATATCTCCAATACAAGCAGGTATTTGTTACATAACTTCTTCATTTAATAAAAAAAAGCAATTCAATACTTTCTTATCCACCTTTTAAACACACTAAGTTCCACAAAAACCCTAGACTAACTTAAGTATTACCAACAAATAACTATTCACAAAACCAACTCTACACTTTACCCTACCCCCCTACAAAACGTATTATAAACTCTGTCGGGATTTATTTAAAAGTTATTTCCATAAACGATGGAGTCGTGTCCCGTAATAACTCCGCGGGATTGTAAGACTTAAGGGCGAGGTAATAAGAATATTTACTTGTTATATTAATGCTAAGCACCTAAATAGGTAATTCGAGTTAAAGTTATCTATTCTAAAGCGAAGAAAATATAATTATAAAGACATTATTTAAACACTTAAGTGACGCAGTTGTAGTGAATGTATGAAGAAATAATTTTGTTATTTTCTCTAAAATACTTATTTTTTAAGGCAAAAAAAGCTAAGGTAGACCAAATGCAAAGTGTAAAGAAGAATTTATTCGGATTAAAAAAATGGAGGGTCTAATTGTAGAGAAACAGCATTAGACAGAGAGAAGTGGGAATCTTTGGATGACGAATTTACACGATCTGGGGCCTTGCAGAATAACTTTAATTAAAATTAAATATACATACATACAAAATAGTAATTTATTTTATTTATTTATATATTTTATCTTAAAATAATTCCTAGAAATGCTTTTTTTTACGTATTAACCTCTTACGTATTAAATCCTGATTTTGATTTTAAACATGTTTAAGTCATTTTGGATTCATCTCCTCTATTCTTCTCCAAAGACCCCAAGACAGTCCCTTGGACAGGATACGAACTTAATACTACTTATAATAAAAATATAAAAATTTGAGTACCGAGTAACGTAGATTTTGTCGTAACATTCACGTTGTCAATAGTTACGGATATATAGCGTCCATTTCAAATATATACACAATAAGTCCTATAGAGCGCATAATAATAAAAAAGGCCTGAATTACATATATAAGAAATATGAAAAATACATAAGTAAAGTAAAAAATACATAAGAAATATACTTTTTTTTTTAGCTTCACGCTTTATCTCGCACATGGCAGGGTAGGCAGAGGGAACTGCAGGGACAGTGGGAACTTAGCGTTAAGACACTCCGTTACTTAGTCCCTGCTTTCTCCGTCCCCGCTCTCTTCTGTAACGTCTGCCTGTAACGCGACGGTTTCTGGGTCCGATCCCCAGTCGGAGAAGAAACCGCCACTTAACACGCAATGCCTCGAAAAAGGCGGAAAGCGGGGACGGAGAAATTTACTTACATAATATGGAATAGTAGCTAACAGATTATCTAGGACAAATGCTAAGGCTCTATCAATTATGCAAAACGGAAACATTTCTATAATTTTAAAAAACTATTAATAAAATCTATTTTCAATACCAATCCTTTGGCTATTAAAGTTTAAAAGTTTAAAAAAAAACACCCAAATGTCAAACAAACTCAACCAAATTTACAACTGTGAGTCACTAATAGTCAACTACACTTATGGACTTAGCTGAAGTTATTGTGACATTTTTAATTGCCTCAAAGTATATTTATAAATAATTAATTATTATAATTAAGGAAATAGATATATGTAACATATATGTATGTAATAGAAACATATGACATGTTATTTGATATAATATTTAAAATTTTGTTGGACACAGCTCTGTTTAAAATAAATTACAATATACTTTCCCACATTTGCTTTTCCTCTGTGATCAAATTGGTATAACTAAGGCGCATTTCACACCAATCACATTTAAAATGCCTAAGCTTCTTCTGTTATATTAAAACGATTTAAGTGATACAACATACTTGTATTCTCTAGCCTTTCTCCATATATGATTTGCACAGTACAAAAAGTCCACATTTTAATTGTTAAATTCACAGTATTTGAACCTATAAAGAACTTAATCATAGACTATATAATTAAATATAATTTTGTAAATTATATTTAAAAAAAATAATGTGCCTGCTCTATATCTATATAGTAAAATTAAGCGGATGGTAGACTACGAAATTTAGTACATCTATCATTTAGGTGCAGGAGAAGAGCTGAACGCTTATATTCTTTACTAACAATGCATATAAGGTACATTACATCAATAAATACAACATTTAACACTTCTATATGAAGTCACATACCTATGTGTCAATTTGGCAACACGTCAACGAGATTCACTAGTTATAACAAAGATCATTAATATTTACTTAAGTAACTAAAGTAAAACAAAAACGTCCAACGCTAGCGACAATCGTGATCAACACACGTGGTGAAGTAACAAAATTATAAATAAATTTCAAATTGTAACACTTCCCCGCTTCCTAATCGCCGAAACGTGCTTTTCTTAACGACTATTTTAAAACCTATGGCGTTTACACACTGTGGGTAATGACGCTGCGTTCGTTTTTAACTGAGCTAGTAGCTGAGCAATTTTACAGAAGAGATATGTTATCGTAAAGACGCAGAGGCGCAGCATCTGCCTGTAAATGCGACATTTTGTGGGTTCGTTTCCCACTTTCGGAGAATGGATTTTAAATTACTATTTCCTTCGCTCTGGCCTAGTTAAAACGCGGCGTTGAATTTCGCCACTCAGCACGCCATGGCGGATAGCAGAGAACGGAGTGTTTTAACACAGTGTGTGAATATACGTGATTTAAACATGAAGCTACTAGAAAAAATAACATCAACAGTGACTTAAGGCACTGTCGTGAATCAAAGTTTCGATGTACTTGATTCTAATTATTTCTCTTTTTTTAATTATTCAAAAGCTTATCATTATGAATATGTAATTATACAGTTATTTATTTATTTAAACTGATAAATGGTAAATTTAGTTAATAATTAAGGATGTTCATGTAAATATCATTAATCTTCTCATAAACTACTGCCCGCACAGACCGGCAATAGTTGGTCAGCTAAATGCCTAATACATGCTTATTAATCGTCGAGTATTCACATATGTATATACGAATCAAAGCAACATACTTACACCATAATACTTTCTCAGAAGGAAATAAATCTTCTTTAATATCCCTCTACATAAAACTAAGAAAGGCAGACAAAACTTAATCATAATCTCAAATTCAAGACAAAAAAACAACATCAATATGACGTCGATCTAAAACGGGAAGTTTTTCACAAATCCCCGCCTTAGCCAGTTAGCGCCATCTGTCATCGTGTTTGACAGTTGACAGCGATTTAAAAATAGAACCATTTCAAAGGACCCCGTTCACACTGTAGTGAAACGTCTAATTTGTTGAAATGTAAACGTGGATGGGACGGGACATTAAAGTTAAACACGTGAATAAAACTATCTATTAAAGCCGTTTACTATTTTGAATGTTTAAAATAACTGAGCGATTCCTTAGACTTTTATTGCATTTTGGATGCAATCTTTTAATTCCTATAAGGATTATAATAAATAACGAAATTATTTAAACATAAATCTGTATTATGTAAATTTTATGTTTACACTATTATTTTTAAGTAATTCAATATATTCGTAGTTTGTTTTGGGTTCGAATCCCGTACATACCTCTCTCCTGATAGACCTACTTACCTCAGATATTTTAAAGTTTTTAGGAGTAAATACATAAAGCAAAAATAGATACTTTACTTGTCCTCAAACAAGCAAATTTAAAACTATATCTTTTCTACTTAAAGAAAACATATAAAAATTTGAACGCAGCGGGACTCGAACCCGCGCCCTCCTGCGAACCGTGCAGGCGCTCTCACCACTGAGAACGCATTGCTCGGAAAGCGGGGACGGAGAAAGCAGGGACTGAGCAACGGAGTGTCTTAACACTAGGTTCCCACGGTCCCTGTTCCCTCTGCCTACCCTGCCTTGTACGGGATAAAGCGTGAAGCTAAAATATATATATATATATATATATATATATATATATATATATATATATATATATATATATATATATATATATATATATATATATATATATATATATATATATATATATATACATATATATATATATATATATATATATATATATATATATATATATATATATATATATATATATATATATATATATATATATATATATATATACTTACAATCACTAAGCAACAAGGCACAATTTAACCATTCAAATTCTATCACGGTAGAGTTAAATGAATATATTCCAAACAGTAAGAGCTAGGTACGCCGCAATAATTCGTGTAATTAAGACGAGAGGTTGCGGTTTTGTGGAATCTAAATATAGAATAGAAATGAAGGTGATGTAAAAATATTTGCCATTTTTATTTCCAGTTACATTTTAGGATTGAAAATAGTGATATGTGACTACTATGTTATAACAATTAACGAAATAAAGATTCTCATAGTACTTATGAAAGGAACTTATATATATCTTCACGCTTTGTTCCTAGCGGGGTAGTTGGACAAAACGGAGCTAAACGCTGTACCTGACTAACTCTTTGCCACGTCCACTATCATTAGCCTATATATATTCCATTTCAATATCAACTGTCTTATAATATTATATTACAAGTTAAGAATTTGTTTATTTAAATAGGATAATCTCAGACAGTACTACTCATCAAAAATATCTTATTTTCGATAGCTGATTATAAATAACATACTTGGGTACTTTATATTAACGTAATATATTTTATAATCCTTAAAGTGACGTAACTTAGAACTTTAGAAAATTATTCAATCAAGAATACACGCTTTTTTTTTCTAAAAGCCTCATACCAAAATTTACACAAAAAATCAAAGCACACATAAAATCGATTTTACAGCCATTTAAATCGAATGCACATACGTAAACTATTAATAAACGCTCAAGATTTATCTTAAAAAGCGTGAAAATATACACTGTAGTACAATCTTACTATAGTCACTCACGTATCCAGTTTCAAAGCATCGTTAAGCCGATTTACGAGCACGCGTAACACCAAATGTTACTTTATCCATTGTGCAATCTATAAAGTATCGATTTTGATACGAATTTAGCTGATGTGTAGGCTATTAGGTTGCAGATGCACTTCCGGTATTTATGTAAAGAATTAGACTAAAAAATTACCATACAAATTATAAAAAGGGGAAGCGTGATATACACTTCCTACTAAGTAAATGGAACATAGTGTTGAGACACTCACTGAGCGGCAGAAGGTGTTCTAAGGTGGGTAAAGAAATTAAACTACCTAAATAAAATTAAAGTAAAATCGAACCTGCACCTATTATATTACATTCAGAAGTCCGATATCAATTTTAACCAAATACCGATTAACGAATACCCAATTTCCAAGCCCAGTTATAATGGCTACTTATTTTAACCGCAATACTACGAGGTGGTTATTTAAAATAACAAGTAATTGGTTCACAATTGAAACTTTCCGCGACAAAGTGGTCTAAGTCAAATTAACAAAATTATTGGTATATAGCTTTCCAGCTCCGTGTGTTTCGTCACTGACATAAAACACAGTACAGAAAACATATGGAATATTATGTAGCTATAAGCAACTAGTACATTACAGCTAAGTGACGTAAATAAATAATTACGATATAGTCTCTGATAAAAAAATTCACAAAAAAATTAAAACAAAGTAATATAAAGTCAAAAATCAACTGTTTTTAATAAATTTAAAACACTGAAGAAAATGTTATTGATTCGCCCATTATTTCCTTGTTAAAAGCCTAAAATTAAAAAAAAAAACTTCGTAGTGGCCGACATCTAAGTCCGAATGTACCTATTTTCTTGGTCTACAAGCCAAATGCATTCTAGTAAAGCCTTATTTATACCAAATAACTTTGAAATAGAAATATCGAAACAGTGTATTGAATGGAGATATATACACTTTCTATACTTAACTTAACTCAATTAAATAAAATATCTTAATAAAAATTTTAAGCAAAAATAATCTAGTTCAAAAACAATTTATTTTATATTATATAAAACATTTAAACCTCAACTTAGGCCTCTTTACAAATTGTGAAGCGACAACACTCAGCTACTTACATCAGCTGTTTTATTACTTTCGGTTAGCGTCCACTTTTGTTCTTATACTATAACTACCAATACAATTAGGGTTATTTTGAGGGGATCATGATTTCAATTTGAATTTAATGGGGTTTAATTATGTGTTACCGAGTCCCGATTTCATAGATTTAATATATTCAAATACTTGCTTGAGAAAACCTAATCAAGAAACTTTATTCCATATAAAAAATAAATAAATAAATTTGAGCATGAATCGAATTCACGACCGTTGCGTGGAATCCGCATATTAATAAGAAACAAAACTACTCTTCACTCTCAAAAATGTAGAAAACGTATAAAAAAATAACAGTAAAAATTCTTATTACAACTTATTTTATTTATTAGCAAGTTTATCGAATGATTTTAAAATTTCTCTACTAACCAAAGATTTTCACTAACTAATAATCAAATCGCACGAAATATTTTTCTATATTAAAGGCACCTTCAACATACAATTTTCCTAGAGAACATGGCGGCATTTTATTGACTAATTTGTACAATTGGTACCCAACTATAATAGTCAGATAGTAATCGCCTCGCGGACCGTTTCATAAACGATGACAAGTAAGTAATATAAACGTGTCGTACATTAGTATATTATATACTATTTAGGTTCTAGTTTATAAATAATAATAATAAAAAACTTTTTTAATAAAGCTTCACGCATGTATATGATATATAAAGGCAGAGGGAACATAATTTAAAAACACTCCGCTCCCCACTTTCCACTAACATGTGTCATCTTTTTAAAGCGAGAAAAATAATCTTTTTTAATTATTATTAGCTTCGCGGTTTATCCCTTATACAGTAGGTTAGGTATAAGGAACCACGGGAACCATAGGAACCTAGTGTAAAGTCACTTAGTTCCCTGCTCTTCTCTTCTGCCTTTTAGTTGCGTTGCGCGTGGAGTGTCGGAACTCAACACCGCACTTTGCCTAGTTACCAGAGCAAAGAAAATGAAAATATAAAAAGCCATCTTCCCCGAGTGGGAAACTCACAAACTGCCGCGTTTACAAGTAGACGTTACGCCTCTGCACTACTATGATCTTCAATAATAATTACTCTTTCTTCCACATGAACTGCGCCATGATAGCATATTAAAGAATATTAGATAAACCAGGTAAAATAGTTTGACTCTACACCTTCATACTAACTAATCTAAGGCATATAACGCGTTTATTTAGGTAACGATTCTCAATGTTCAAAAAAGATAGACAATATGCTTTTTCACCATCAACAAAAATCACTATAGCTAAAATTTAAGCTTCACGCTTTAACCCATATTGCAGGGTAGGCAGAGGGAACTGCAGGAACCATATGAACCTACTGTTAAGACACTTTGTTGCTTAGTTCTTGCTTTCTCCGTCCCCACTTTCCGCCTTTTTTCGAGGCATTGCGTGTTGAGTGGCGGAACTCGACGTCGCGCTTTGCCTAGTTGCCAGAGCGAAAAAAATGGAAATAGAAAAATCCATCTTCCCCGAGTGAGAATCGAACCCTCTAACCGTCGCGTTTACAGACGCTTACACCTCTCCACTACTTCTTTCGTCCACTTTTGTTCTTATACTATAACTACCAATACAATTAGGGTTATTTTGAGGGGATCATGATTTCAATTTGAATTTAATGGGGTTTAATTATGTGTTACCGAGTCCCGATTTCATAGATTTAATATATTCAAATACTTGCTTGAGAAAACCTAATCAAGAAACTTTATTCCATATAAAAAATAAATAAATAAATTTGAGCATGAATCGAATTCACGACCGTTGCGTGGAATCCGCATATTAATAAGAAACAAAACTACTCTTCACTCTCAAAAATGTAGAAAACGTATAAAAAAATAACAGTAAAAATTCTTATTACAACTTATTTTATTTATTAGCAAGTTTATCGAATGATTTTAAAATTTCTCTACTAACCAAAGATTTTCACTAACTAATAATCAAATCGCACGAAATATTTTTCTATATTAAAGGCACCTTCAACATACAATTTTCCTAGAGAACATGGCGGCATTTTATTGACTAATTTGTACAATTGGTACCCAACTATAATAGTCAGATAGTAATCGCCTCGCGGACCGTTTCATAAACGATGACAAGTAAGTAATATAAACGTGTCGTACATTAGTATATTATATACTATTTAGGTTCTAGTTTATAAATAATAATAATAAAAAACTTTTTTTAATAAAGCTTCACGCATGTATATGATATATAAAGGCAGAGGGAACATAATTTAAAAACACTCCGCTCCCCACTTTCCACTAACATGTGTCATCTTTTTAAAGCGAGAAAAATAATCTTTTTTAATTATTATTAGCTTCGCGGTTTATCCCTTATACAGTAGGTTAGGTATAAGGAACCACGGGAACCATAGGAACCTAGTGTAAAGTCACTTAGTTCCCTGCTCTTCTCTTCTGCCTTTTAGTTGCGTTGCGCGTGGAGTGTCGGAACTCAACACCGCACTTTGCCTAGTTACCAGAGCAAAGAAAATGAAAATATAAAAAGCCATCTTCCCCGAGTGGGAAACTCACAAACTGCCGCGTTTACAAGTAGACGTTACGCCTCTGCGCCACGATGGTTCTCAATAATAATTACTCTTTCTTCCACATGAACTGCGCCATGATAGCATATTAAAGAATATTAGATAAACCAGGTAAAATAGTTTGACTCTACACCTTCATACTAACTAATCTAAGGCATATAACGCGTTTA
This sequence comes from Dione vanillae, assembly GCA_037178615.1. Classification (NCBI taxonomy): domain Eukaryota; kingdom Metazoa; phylum Arthropoda; class Insecta; order Lepidoptera; family Nymphalidae; genus Dione; species Dione vanillae. The sequence goes on along the minus strand of JAZFAU010000325.1, from coordinate 631,942 downwards.
TTTAGGTAACGATTCTCAATGTTCAAAAAAGATAGACAATATGCTTTTTCACCATCAACAAAAATCACTATAGCTAAAATTTAAGCTTCACGCTTTAACCCATATTGCAGGGTAGGCAGAGGGAACTGCAGGAACCATATGAACCTACTGTTAAGACACTTTGTTGCTTAGTTCTTGCTTTCTCCGTCCCCACTTTCCGCCTTTTTTCGAGGCATTGCGTGTTGAGTGGCGGAACTCGACGTCGCGCTTTGCCTAGTTGCCAGAGCGAAAAAAATGGAAATAGAAAAATCCATCTTCCCCGAGTGAGAATCGAACCCTCTAACCGTCGCGTTTACAGACGCTTACACCTCTGCGCAACGACAGAATTTAAGCATTTAAAAAATATATATCCATAACCAAATTTAATTTAAAATATCAATTTAAGCTTACAATAACATTTGATATAACACTATCATACAATTTACAAAACAAGCGTTCAAAAACAAACAGAAAAACGGTTACAAATTAAAAAGAGATACTGCTATACGGACAATAAACGGAGAGCGGAGAATTTATAAGTTCTCTCTGCACTTCAAAGAATTAACTTACAGACGTAATATGTAGAGAAAGTATCAACTTACCATAAGAAGAATATACAGCTAAAGCAAGCAGTAGCACCACCCGAAGCGCCATTCGACCCATCATTGCGCCCAACACGTCGACAATTCCCATAGAAATTCCCATCACAGTGTAGCCTTACACTATAACACTATCACATAATATTGGTGATAAAATAAAAAAAATATCTTAAAGTCCTACGTATGTGTGTTTTTGATGAAATCATTCGCGATTCGATGTGGTATCTGGAAAGATAGAAAGATATATATTAATACTAGAAAATATAAGTTAATATAGAGGATTGTCGTTACGGCATAGTGTCCGAGTGTAAACGCAACAGTTGTGGGTTCGATTTGCATAAAATGGAATGAATAATTTTAGTTTAATCGATCTAGTGACAAGACAAAGCTCGGCGTACACCTAGCGCAATGATTCGCAGTTTTCGTCCAATATTCGAGATATTGCCTGTTTAACGGAACTCAACACCGCACATAGTCTAAAGTAAAATTGTAGTTTGTAGGTAGATTATAGTTAAACTAAGCACAGTAACAATTGCAAAATCTGTACATAATTACATACAAAAACTGAAACCACTCAGGTTAATTACAAAATTGTAAATTCACAAAAACCACTTTAAAAATTAACACAATCCATCCAAACTCGGCTGAATTTCAATTAACTTTTGTACTTTTCAAGATCATGATTAGAATTTGAATCAGATAATTACAGAAGTTCGCTGAAAGATCTGTATAGGGCTCAGTGACTCATTTTTTAAAGAAAAAGCTCATAAAAGCTCTTAATAGACGGAAAGGTAACGATATGGCATTTTAAAAGTAGTATTTCGTTATAAATAAAATTGCATTGTTCCGAAATGAATATATAACTTATATTCTAAATATTTATTTATTATAGTTTGTTAGAATAAATTGTAATATGAAAGATAGCATACTACAGTAAGTAGCATACAAAGCAACGTTCGATTTCAAAAGCCACTTAGCCATTAAACCAATTAGTACACGATATGTTGCCTGCTATTTCTTTAAGTTCGATGCTTGCATCTAGGATAAATAAAGATGAATTATAAAATAAAAACAATGTACTTGTTTGGAACGCAGCGGGATTTCAACCCACGGCCTCCTGCGATCCGTGCAAACGTCTGACCACTGAAGAACACAAGGCTCAGTAGTCAGAGTGCGCTTGCACGGATCGCAAAAGGGCACAGGTTCGAATCCCACTGCGTTCAAAATTTGTATATATTTTTTTAAGCATTTTTTTTGCCCTTAGTATAAATTATCACTTTAAAAGTAATAAAAATATACTCGATTTAAACTTTGAAAAGCTTGTCCATAAGCTTTAATTAGAAGCAAAAAAGCAATTAATTAGCCGACAAAACATTAGTCAAATAGCTAACAATTTAAAGTCTAAAGCCGGTAAGATCAGAAGATTGTGTGAGATTACCTGCTATTGTTAAAGAATACTTCATTAGACAAAGAGCGGCGCTAAATTCCGCCACCCAAAGCGTAACGTCTCTAAAATGGGTGGACAGTCGAGAAAGAAATTGGAATTATTTAATAATAATTTACTAGTTTTCTTCTCCGCCATGCTCTTAATGCTTGCAAAATAAAAAAATAAGAACAGAGTGTCTCAACACTTGGTTCACTCTGCTACTATTTTTCTTATAAAATTTAAGCTTCACGCTTTATATAGAGTAAGCAGAGGGAACTGCAGAAACCATTGGATAGAGAGTTGGTGTTAAGGTTATGCGTTCCCTGTTTTCCGCCCTTTTTAAGGCATTACGTGGCGGAACTCAACACCACTCTTTACCTTAGTTGCCAAACAAAGAAAATGGAAAAAAGAAAAATCTACTTTCCCCAAGTTGGAATCGAACCAACAAGCAAGTCGCGTATGGATAGACGCTACCTCCTCTAATCTAAGGCCAAAACGTAGATAAATATATGACCGAACAATAAACATTTACTTAAACAATTAATCATTTAGTTAAGTCCATACTACAGTCGGTAAGATCATACGGCAATATCAAATTACCTGCCAGTACCACACTCACAAAGGGGCATTAACTAAACAAAATGCACTACAGGTTATTAGTACATCAAAAGACGCATTAGCGCTAGGTCCATTTCACACTCAATTGTAGCGGCGATGTAAAGCAATAAGTAATGATTTTATTTTTTTTTAGCTTCACGCTCTATCTCGTACATGGCAGGGTAGCCAGAGGGAACTGCAGGAACTATAGGAACTTAGTGTTAAGACACTCTGTTATTTAGTCCCTGCTTTCTCCGTCCTCGCTTAATATTATATATTTTTATGAGGAAATGTGAAAAACTGCATATTTTTTATCCTTATAATAAACAATTTCTTATTATGGTTCTAGAAGAAAGAGAAAGGAGAAATTTTGGCAGAAAGTAGAGTGGCATGCAACTAGAAGATTCTAGTGGCAAGTCAACTTGAATTCAAACAACTGTAACACAGTTTACACTAGTATAGCTGCCATCACCCTTAAATTTTTAGATATACGATAACATTTAGATTATGTGTATAATATTTTTTTAATAAATAAATAAATAGAATAAATAAAATTTCTGCCAGTACGAAACGTTGGGTTTTATCACTCTATGTACAATGTCTTTAGAGACTGTGCATTGAGTGACAAAACTTTTCGGTATTTATCAAATATAAAAACATAATTACACAATAATAAAATCCTTAAATTTATTTGTCCTGTTCAAAAATCATATATTGATAAAACCTTGAAATTCGACAAAACACATATCAATGGTTTCCAAGAATATCTATAAAACAGGTGAAAAATTAAAAGCAAAGTGTTTGAACACTACGATTTATCTACCTAAAAATATATAGAGAGAAATGTCATACAATTAAGTTATTATTCTTAAAAAAATATACATATATATCTTTATAGCGCTATATATGTTTTAAACATCGGTGGTGACTGCATCGAAACAAAGGCTACGCTATGATATCAAATTACTTTCAACAAAGGTATTCCAGAGGTTTGTGAGACGTCTTCAAAACGACATGAATGGACTTTTGTATGGACAAGTGAAGAATTGTATGGGGAAAATATTTCTATTATGGCATTTAATGAGACGGAGAAGCTTTTTTATTTATGAAGTCTGGTGTTAAATTACCGTTTTGTTCATATTTATAGATACATCCCTAATGTTAGCTTTCATTGTTGTCATAGACTTAATTACTGCTTAATGTAAACATAATAAACTATAACTTTTTTACGTTAAAAGTAACTTAGCAAATAATATATCGTATTAACACGTCGTTCGTTGGTGTTATTTTACATTACAGTAGGAACCCGATTAAACGAACTAATTATTTAAACAAGGCATCTGAATCTTCTAAAGTGCATAACTACATACATATGAATAAAATTATTAAAATCAACTAGTACCTATATATTGACGAAATTCAATGTTTATTTAGTTATTCGGTTGATTTGATTTTTTACAAATACTACTAATAGGTTACTTACGTAAATCAATACAATTGGCATGTAGTCCGAATAATACGTATTACTGAGGGCCGGATAATCGAGTTTCTACTGTGCTAGTTTTTACCTGCGTGTTCGTCTTCGTAGTAAAATAATACCAACCAACAGTTGTGTACGGCAAATTAAGTTATAGATCGCTCGATAAAATATCTAATAGATTTTTAAATCCAGTAGTACTTCTTAAGATATGTCACAAGATAAACTATATAAAAGTAAGTATCACAGGCGCTGAGAATTAAAGCTCTCGGTGTGTATTGACCTTTACAGACCGCTTAGCCAAAAAAAAAGCTACAAACCAAAAAGTTTAATTATTACATGATAATACATTAAAAACTAAAATACTTGTTTCAATTTCAAGTAAAAGCTTTCTTTGTTATGTCTACTGGGACGCGCCCAGGGCGAAACCTAGGACGCCTAACGTCTCTCTTAATAGAATTTTTTCTAGAAAAAAATCACAAAATAAAATGTTGCTAAAATCGTCTTTATTTTTCTTTGGATGTTGTGAATCCATTTTGTCTTCAAAAATAACAGGCAATTATAATTTTTGGTGTTTTATTCTCAGTCGACTGTATATTTAATGTTACATTATACATACATATATACATATGTATTATATAATTCTTTGAATGATAAAATATCTCGTACGGTTGGTTTGCTTTTATTATTTTTGGCTCACTGTGACACAGTATTCGAAGTCTTATTTGCATATCTGGGATGTAGCGGATTCAAATTCAAAAAGGGCAGCTATGTCAATACATGATAACACGTAAAAAATATCATATTTATACGAATTAATAATAAGCCAAGCTTTACCTCGTATATGAGTGTGAGTGGGTTGTGAGCAACAGCTCAAAAGCTGGAAAGCAGGAAACGGAGTGTCTTAACACTAAGTTATTATGGTTCCTGCAGTTCCCTCGACCTTCCCTGTTATACGAGTATGCGGGAAAGCGTGAAGATGATAGGGTTTAGAGCACTTAGTATCTGGATATTATTAATTATCTAGACTAAGATGGCGTCATTATAACATGACAACGTAGACAATTTAACATATTTATAAGTTTATAAACAGTAATGCTAAACTCGAAAAATCCAGAACAAAACGAACTTAGGGTAAAGCACTCCTCACACTTCAAGACAATGAGTTTAGTGACAGAACTCAACGCTGCACTTGTTTTCTAACTCACTCACTATAATTTACTGCCACTGGAAATCGAACCCATCACGTTACAATAAGTTTAAGAAAAAATTGTAACGGTAAGAAAAATATCAAAACGGTGTAATTTGAAACTTTTCTTATTATTAAATTATTATAGTTTCGTTTTTGGTTCAAACTAAATTACAAGGTATAAGTAACAAGTCTCGGACAGACCTTCGGGCTACTGCGTGACATGTTATTATACAACTAGTTGAACATGAACAAAGGTAATTACAATTACTGATATATATATATATATATATATATATATATATATATATATATATATATATATATATATATATATATATATATATATATATATATATATATATATATATATATATATATATATATATATATATATATATATATATATATATATATATATATATATATATATATATATATAAAAAGATTTTTTACAAAAAGACAAACAAAGGTCTAAAATAAAAATAATATTATATGAAGGTAAGTCACATTAGCCATTTCTTACGAGCTTAGCTAAGGACGCCGCAGCGATACAAGTGTTTTTATTTAATTTTATAAAGATATTGTTTTGGTTTTTGATATATTGATATTTATATTTACTAAAGATTAGAATAATTCATTATTTGTACTGATATTTTTTACCTAAAAAATCATCAGTGTCTATTATTGGTGTTTTCATTTTTGAATATGTCATCTTTAGGGTATTTAACCAAATTAATTGAAATGGAACTTTTGATTTATTTTACATTGATTCAGTGAGTTTTTAGTTTAAAACGCCATAATTAAAGAGAAGAAGAAGAAATTTTTTTTAAATAATCTCTGCTGTAAATAATTTGTAACAAGCATAAAAGAATTTGGAGGTAGTTTGATGAGAGCATATGGCTTAGTGGTTGCAGAATAGAGCGCTTAGACGGTTTCCAAGACACAGGTTCAGGTCTCATTTTTAGGGTTCCGTACAAAAATAAAAAAACGGACGCTTATAGAATCACTTGTGTTCCTGTCCGTCCGTCTGTCATAGCCAATTTCCTCTGAATCTACTAGACGAATCAGGTGAAATTTGGCAGGATGGTGTAATGCCCTGACCAGGACACAGATGTGTAACGTAAAAAATATTTTTTTGAAATAAGGCTAATTTTCGGGGGATAAATCAGGTAATTAAAAAAAATATTTGCGAACCTTACTGAGTCATATATCAAATGAAAGGGCTTGTTATTAGGATCTGTAATATATTTTTTTTAATTTTTTAAAATAAATGGTTTTAATGATATTACAGAAAAACCTATAAGGATTTCATAAATTAAAAATAAAATGGTAAATTCGATAAAAAATGTTTTTAGGGAAAAACCTTTTCAGGGGAAATATTTCACTATATTGTGTACCTTTCCTGGAAACCTTTCCACGCGAGTTCAACTCGCACTTGACCGGTTTTTTTTAAATATTTTATATGATTTCTTTAATTATTATGTTTTACTATTTTATACCCCATATATGTATAGTTATGAACAAAGTTCGAATTATTTTTTTTTTTGTTAAAAATAATTTGATGTAACAACGTAACACGGAAACACTTTTGACTAAACTATAGAGTTGTTTATTTGATATAATTTTCATTCATTGAAGTGATCCTTTAGTATGGATCCCTTTATCCAACATTTTTCCATTGGTGATTTAAGGTATGATACCTATACAAAACTAGTTGCGTTTTCGCATTCAGAAGTTACAATATAAGCCATATTTCCTAATTTTGACATCTTTTTATAATAAATAATACGGCAATTTACGGCAAGCGCTGCATTAAGTTCCACCACTAAAGCGCTGTATTATATACCCTCTGCCTATTCTACGAAGAGGGAAAAGGCGTAGACCTACTTTTTTCATATATTTTATTTTATATATTTTAAACATAATAATTTTTTTTTAGTCTTCAACTGCAGGAATGCTTTCTGCTTTCTCCGTCCCAGCTTACCGCCTTGTTCGAGACAGCGTGTTGAGTGACGGAACTCAACGCCACGCTTTGCGTAATTTCCAGAGCGAAGAAAATGGAAATAGAAAAATCCATCTTCTTCGAATAGGAATCAATCCCACAAACCGTCGTGTTTACAGGTAGACACTACGCCACTGCGTCACGACGGCCTTAGCCATAGCCATATTTCTTCAATAAAATATCAAAAACAGCCATTGTGTCTACAACATGACATAATCACAATCCTTAATCATAATTCAGTTTAATTAAACCATAAATATATATTAGAAATATTCCTACAGCATATACTACTTTACTTCAAAAGCTCCATACTAAAGCTTTGTCTAAAACTTGGAACTTTCTTGACAGCTTTCATATCGTGAGACAAAAGTTCAGAGTGTGGCGTCAGTGACCCGACGTCAAACTATATGGGTTAAGCTTACTTTTGGAGAGCAATTAATTATAATGCCATTACTGTGTGACTGTTTTAATTCCAGAATTGAAATTAAAATATACTTTTATATTAAAGGGCTTTGAGCCCGCATCTTCGTTTGTGTAGATTTTAAAACAAAAAGTTTAAAAAGCGGAGACGGAGAAAGGGACTAAGCAACGGAGTGTCTTAACACTAGGTTCCCACGGTCCTCTGCCTACCCTGCCACGTGCGGGATAAAGCGTGAAGCTAAAAAAAAAGTTTAATATTTTCGTGTTTTTTAACTCTAATTGGTCTTAGTAATGTTATACACATTTGAATATTTTATATAATAAATAAATAAAAATATTATTATTAAATATTTAATATAATAAATATAAATATTTTATACAATGTATCCAAAGAAAATAATAATAATTACTACATTTTTTTAGAAAGGAGAGTGTGATACTCTTCGTTGCACTCTTTCTAACCTCTCATTATCATTCTCATTAGAGATACTGCATGTTAAGTAACGAAACTAAATTTCGCACGTTTTCTTGATCTGGTATCAAGAAAACGTGCGAAATTTGGATGGAAAATGAATAAAATAAATGAGCTTCACTGACTGCGATTGAACCCACAACCATTGCATTTTACCATCATTCAAAACCACTGCGCCACGATAGTCCTTCAAACTTGTTTAAAACTATTAATTATAATTATCTGAAGGTTATTCTACTTTACCTAATACATTTTAATATAGAAAGCAACTTTATAGGTAAAGCCGGCTAAAGTCATTAACACGATGTATGACCGTTTCATAGTAACAGCGTCATTTGTCGTTTGCGCACCCATCAAAGGGTAGACTTAAACAAAGTAGCTTAACTTGCCGACATACATAGTAAATAATTCTCGCCTGTGAATTCCTCGAAATGCACTAAATATGAGTGTACGTACAACTCGACGGTTGAAATTCTTGAGAATTTTACATATTTAATGTGTTTTATTTTTATGAGCGCCGTTGCAGCGTAGATGGGATGTCTAACTGAATGCGATGTCAACGGTTTCAAATACAAAAATAAATTTCTCTCCCTTTTCTGAATAACTGAGTGGGTAGAGAATCAGTAGATAACCTCCGTTACTTACCTTCCATTCATATACGAGACAATGCGTGTAAAATAACAAATTAATGATCTACTAGAGAATGTAAATGGCACTAGGGATCGAATCTACAACTAACGCGTTTACAGTCAGACTCTAATCTAACCAATTCCTGTGAAAATTGTCTTATAAGTGAGTTAAATTTCAAAATAATTTTGCTAATATCAAAGAAGTGTTACGTTACATACAGAAAACCAGAAAGCGTAGTGATGTGTCACTAATTTCCCAATAAAACTATTTGCTACCGGAAACGCGACTGAAAACAAGTCTCACCAACAATATTCTAGTTAAAAAGGCCACATGGCTCCAACGGAAGTAATTTAAAAGCTTATAATTAAAGCAATACATACACATACACCTTGATCATATTCCAAGAAAATATCGTAAATCTCAATCTATTAACACTGTGAGACTTCAAAGTAGTTGAAATAAACTTTGGTTTCTGGTTAAATAGTAAAACTAATTCAATTATGTATGGACGTTGCACAAGGAGCTAGTAGTGGGAGAATAGATGCGCGTGCGCAAGTTGTAGTTCTTAACTTGTAAAATATGTAATAATACGTTGAAAGGACGTTTAGAGACATTAAATGTTGAATGGTGGAACTCTAAGGAATTCTCTTATAAAAAGCATGAAAAATTAGAATATTACTCCTTAAGTGGGAATCGAACCTACAACCGCATGGCCATTTGCAAATTCAGTTAATTTTAAACATATTCGGAAACCAGTTATAATCATAAGTGTTAAAAAGAACGTAAGAGAAAAGAGAGAGAGAGAAAGAGAAATAGTTCATAGATTGGTCATTTAATATAACAATTTAAATACAATATAACGACTACAGAAATAATATATACGTTATTCAATATATACATGAGAAGTAACACGAAACGATAATTGAACCCATAATAGCCGAGTTTAGGTTAAATCAAACCACTATACCAATAGGCCCATCAACCATCAATAAAATAAATAGATATCGATTAGCTTTTATATAAAAAGAGCATCCCCTATAACTTATCGATGCCACTAAATTGAATGGGATACGGGAAAAATTTATAGTTTATAAATTCAGCGTGCTTTATTAAAACACAATAGTGTGACAGTGACAGATGGTTTCCAAAGATGTCTACTGTTGATGCTGTGATAAATGTAAATATAATAAATAATTAATTAAAAAAGAAACTAGCCTCCTTTTATCACACTACGACGAGGCCTGAAATAAATACTTCTTGTTGTCTTCACGCTTTATCCCGCACATGGCAGGGTAAGCAGAGGGAACTGTAGGAACCATAGGAACCTAGTGTTAAGACGGAGTGTCTTAACACTAGGTTCCTATGTTGCTCAGTCCCCGTTTCCTTCGTCCCCGTAATAAATACTTTTTTTTTTTTTTTTTTTAAGCTTCACGCTTTATCCCGCACATGGCAGGGTAGGCAGAGGGAACTGCAGGGACCGTGGGAACCTAGTGTTAAGACACTCCGTTACTTAGTCCCTGCTTTCTCTCTTTTCTACTTGTTAGATAAAATTAAAAATATTAGGCCAAATGCAACGCGACGTTAAGTTAATTAGGACGGAGTGTCTTGACACTAGGTTTCCTGCCCTTATACAAGGAATTATATTAAATTAACAAAAATACATAATACTTTTTTAGCATCATCATCTATGTGTTGTGTACTGTATACATGTCACAATCCTATTGTTGTATAAAAAAATGCAAATCTCCCCGCTTACCGAAAACCGTGGGTTGACCTCGTGACCTTATTTTTATTGTCTTACAAATATATTCTAGTAACGAGGAAAAGTTTTTATCGATATCGATACAATATAATATTATTATATAATAATATTGAAGTAGGGACGGAGAAAGCAACTAAGCAACGGAGTGTCTTAACACTAGGTTCATATAGTTCCTGCAGTTCCGTTTACCTACCCTGCAATATGCAGGATAAAGCGTGAAGCTAAAAAAAAAAATAATATTCAAAACTGGCAGTCGAAGGCCGAAGACCGAGACTGGTGGCATAAGAGGGGAGGGGAGGCTTTTGCCCTGCAATAGGACGTAAAATGGGCTACATAAAAAAATAATATTAAAAAAAATAATTTTATATAATAAATTAATATAATGTACTAAACATAATATTTATAGATATAAACTTCTAGTAGTTTTATTCGAGTTTCGGCCATTTGTTTAGTTCTTCGTTGAAAGCGCGGCGTAGAGTTCCACCATCCCAATGCCTCGAAAGAGGTGGAAACCGGGGAACAGAGTGTCTTAACACTAGGCTCCCACAGTTCCCTCTGCCACTTCCTGTTATAAGCGAGATAAAGTTTGAAGCTATAAGAAAATTTTAAAAAACCTTTTACTTATCCATAACATAACTTATATACTTGAATATCGACAAGGCTTATGCTTGCTTACTTAAAATAACATACTCCTTTAAAGCAAATTCAAATATTTCCAACTGAAAATAAAAGAAATTCTGAAAAATCTTTTTATTTTATTGAAAAATTAAAAAAGGCTGCGTTATTATTTTTTAACCTTCTAATTTGCATCGAATACGGCGCAGAAATCGAGTCATACTTCTTTCTTTTTTTGCTAAAAACATTATTTCCTTTTCAATTTATTTTTAATACAGAGGATACGACATGTTTAGAATATCATTTATAATAACGTTTTCAAAAGACTAAAATTGCACAGTGGAATAATGTGTGACTGTAAACGATTAATGTGGGTTTATTTTCCACAAGGACAGCTTAAAATAAGTGTTATGAATACCGATGTCACTAAATAATATAATATGAATTTAGGGCGTAGGGTAGGTAGAGAAAATTTAGTGTTAGGACACTCTGTTCGCTTCTTTCTACCCAAATGCAGGCGTTTTCTAATAGCCAGTGCACAACGCCGTGCTTTATAACTACCGAAGCGAGAAAATAACAAAACATCAGCACTAGATTGGGAATGGAACCCATAACCATCACTTTCAGAGACACTGTCACTACCATACCAAGAAGGCTTTAATATTATAAACATATAAATAAATAAAACATATAATATAGTACATATAGCAAATCATTATCTGAGAATTGTACCAAATGTAAAATGATACATTAGTGTTGTGATCGTTAAAATAATTCATAGTGTTGTACAATAATCATGTAGCGGCTATTAAACAGCCATTTAACTTATCTAATGTTAGATTAAATTTATATTAATACGATAAAGCGTTATTAATTGTAGAATCGAGTGAATATTAATCATGCGTAATGGAAATTATTGTATGTAAATCTAACCGACAATGTCTAAACATGGGACGGATTGTGTTTGACAACGATTCAAATTATATATAAGAAAAACATTACTTTAATCTATTTTATCATATAATTAAAGTCTTTCTATTTCATGTGAAAAATAAAGTTTTAAACCTTCTATAAATCTAATCGTCAGTCATTACCTAAAATAAAAATAAAAGCTGCAAAAAAAATACAAAACAGCCAGAGCACATCACTATCCATTCACCTGGATAATTTGAAGAGTCCTCAAGAACTCTCAGCATCGCCTCATTCAACTATCGCATTCTTTTTGCCGCTTAGTCCCCTTTCAGGCGTATCGCGTAACATTATCGCATACACTGTAGTCAGTGCTCAGTACTACACGCCCAGTGCAAAGCACTTGAGAAAAATCTTTGAAATGCTGGATGCTGTGTCCTTTTGAGACGAGCAACAAGTTTACAAAAAAAAAACGCCTTTTGAGTTATTACACCCTTGCGTGTCTTGGGATTTTTACGTGAATACGTACTTTGCGCCGTTCACGCTCACGCTTTGTGCTTTAGACAAATACTAACTTTGTAACGTTGTTACGTTCACAAACGGATATGCATGTCGGAACACGAGGACGGATATTTCTTCCTTTATAATTACAGTGTAAGTGAGCTTTTGTGAGTCGGATTTTCTCCGTTATTCCAAGTTGAATTCGTTTTGTTATTAGAGGAATGAGGTGAGAAGTGTTCGTATGTGGTTTTCTTTTACTTTCGCACTGTGGCGCGTGCAATAAGACATCCAGAAGGAGTGACTTAACTTACCACTTCACCAAGCACTTTCAAGTATTCTAGAAATTATGTGCTGGCTGACGGTACTCAACGCCACGCTACATTAAATATTTAATTATGTTTATTTAGTTTTTACCTTAAATCATTTCCACATTGACTGAAGCAATCAAAAAATAACTTTTAATACGTACATACAATGCTTTGTCAACTTTAAACTATTATGTATGTAATAATTTAAAATAGAAAATTAAATATAATAGAGAATAGTGGTACAATGGTACTTTACAAGACCTCATCGTGGTAAATTAACACACTTGATAACGCGCCTAAATCTGAAATTAAATTAGAAGTATAGGTAAATTTTAGGACTCTACTCCCATTAAATTTAAACAATTAAAAGATTGCTAAATCTGTACCAATAAATAAAATCAGTACAAAAAATTAAAAAAACATCGAATAGATTATTTCCTCGCGTTATCTTTTATCTCATCTTATCTTATCTAATATATAAAACAATAAAAGCAACGCAACCAAAAATTCCATATCAACAACGCACTCGGGCGATCCTCACAACAAAATAGATAAACTATGCAAAAATCCAAACACAATCTCATGCAAAACTTCAGACTGGCACAATACAAAGAATCTAAATGGAATCTAGACGTATAGCGCTCTTTGGTCTAGAAAAATATCCCATCCCAGGACATACTGGATTTAAAATATTCCTGGTGCCTTAGAAATTTGCGTACAAAATATTTTATACTATGATATATATTATTATAATTCTTGTTTTTTAGTGTAAAATTCCAAGATTATGTCGAACTAACGAATTTTCCAATTCATAAAAAAATATTAGTAACAAATGACTTTTTGGGTACAGATTCAGATTTAACATGTTCAAAAAACAAATGCTAATAAAGACATAGTATTGCTGGTATGTTGTTGGGTTATATTATAAATAATATTTAAATAAATTTACTATTTAAGACGGCAAATAAACCCGAGATCAGTTCTAATATATGGAAAATGGAGAGATTTTCACTAAAAAACTATATAGAACTGTGTCAACTTTTCAAGGAAGAAATATTATTTTTACATATAAAATTACACAAGGAGATTTCAATAAATCTTGGAACTTTTTCCAGAAACACGCATTTTAAATATTAAAACCGGTTTAAGCGTTATTTCAAGTGGTACACTTTCTTCGTAAACGTTAATCATATCTTTAGGTTAACCTGAGTTTTCTTGGTACGTGACATTTAGATGGCTATCGTTTATTACATTTCAAACTGGATTATATCAAAAGCTTTCCAAAGTTGACCTTTTCATAAGATACTAATTAAAACGGTTCATACTTTATGAGTATAATATTTCATGTCAAATTTCTGGTGCAATTGGCCTTTCACTGAATTAAAACGTTTATATTTGTGTTAAACACAGTGTTAAGTTACGCCATTAAACCAATAAAGTCAGAAAAATAACAAAAAGTAAAGAAAAAAGTTTCATGAATCACATTCATTTACCGCAAAATGCTGAAAAATGCGAGATAAGTTATTATGAACCATCTTTAAAGTTTAAAACTTGTTACTACCTACTTCCATAGTTGAAAAGCTGTTGAAAACATTCAAAAAATTCCACTTTTGAGGTCTTAAGAACGGAGTCACGAGACCATATAGGTCACATTCATAACAAAATTTAACCTATTTTAATAAGCTCATCTTGATGCAACTTTTATTATTCCTCTCGAGATAAGCACAGAATCTAAGCACATACCGTTTATTGTTGGGAGTCATATCTAAAATCGTAAAATTGTATTAAGTCGATAAAAAGATCGTAATATGATGCCGTATGCCCGTAAGTGCAGTGATTTGGTACAGTCAGCTGCGATATTTGAGTATATGTGATAAAGATTAGATTTATTACTTAGTATATAGGTAAATTAGGTATATATCTATTGTGTTCTAAGGTCTTGGAACGGTGGTTAGGGGTTTAATTTTACCATATGTATATGTAAAAAAAATGAAAAAGTTTTTTATTGTACATTTAATATATAAGTCACCTTTCATGTTCTCCCAAGTAGGAGTACGTCTCAGTATTTTAATACTATATTTGCTAAAAAAAAACTTCAATTTATATTTAAAACCTTCCAACGAGTTTCTTTTCTTAAAGCAAGCTAGTCATTAAGGCAACCTGAAGACGGGGTGGTATGGAAGCATCTTGTGGCTTCTCCACCAGAGCTTATTAGAACAGGCTCAGCCTACAGAAGTGAAGAAAACGAAGAAGATAAAAATACTGGAAATAAATTACAGAAATATATAAAATATACAGTACATAATATACATATACACAATAAAATTATATCTTTGGTAAATTTATTTAAAACTCACACTCACTGTACTCAAGTCATGTGTAAACTTTTCCAATTTAACCAGTTCGCTCAGTGATAGAAGTGCTGAAAATTTTTCAGCTATTGTTGACCTAGTTTCGGAATTTATGAAATTATAGTTATTTTTCATAAACTTTACTATCTTCAATCGTTTTTCGTGTTAATATAAAGTATAATGCTCTAAAAGTATAGACGAAATAATTATATGTATATATATATATATATATATATATATATATATATATATATATATATATATATATATATATATATATATATATATATATATATATATATATATATATATATATATATATATATATATATATATATATATATATATATATATATATATATATATATATATATATATATATATATATATATATATATATATATATATATATATATATATATATATATATATATATATATATATATAGATAGATAGATAGATAGATAGATAGATAGATAGATAGATAGATAGATAGATAGATAGATAGATAGATAGATAGATAGATAGATAGATAGATAGATAGATAGATAGATAGATAGATAGATAGATAGATAGATAGATAGATAGATAGATAGATAGATAGATAGATAGATAGATAGATAGATAGATAGATAGATAGATAGATAGATAGATACACTCTTTATTGTACACCCATATGATATGACAATGAGAAACACTACTTAAATAAAATATACAATAGGCGACCTTATCGCTATAACAGCGATCTCTTCCAGGCAACCTTAAGGCATAGGAAATAATGGGGAGGAAAAAAGGGTTGAGGGTGTGAATAAATAAATATATATATATATATATATATATATATATATATATATATATATATATATATATATATATATATATATATATATATATATATATATATATATATATATATATATATATATATATATATATATATATATATATATATATATATATATATATATATATATATATATATATGTGTGTGTGTAAATTGATGTTTTTGCTAGAATCATTTAAGTTAGCTTTAGTAAATATTTAGCAAGTATACAGAATCTATTTAGACTTTGTGACGTCATACAGTCTCGAAACAAAGTGTTAACTGATCGAAACCTTTGTTCATGAGTAATTACCAATATCAGGACATTTGTTTGCAACACCAACTGACGTCACAACAAAATGGCGTCTAGCGTTAAAAAATACTACTGTCGTTCTTCAAGTACTTTGTTTTGTTTGTACCGTGTTTCTTACATTTTTTTTCAGTAAATCATAGAAAAGCCTTTGTCTAGGCCTAGATTCCAATATATCATATATAGTGATGTCTTGAGATATTATGAAATTTTTGAACAGTTACTACGTGTAAATTGTCATTAATAACGCTGCAGTATTTACGAAACCGCCATATAAATACTTTTCAGACTATTCTTTTCTAAGAAAAAAGGAAATACATACTCAAAGTAAAATCAAAATTTGACAAATTACCTCATATTTATATATACACTACAATCGTTTGAACATAATAAACGATGGGAAGCGTATGCGTGTTGCTAACGGCTTATAAAATGTTTATGGGTTATATTCTTTACTGCACGATTTATGTACTGTCCCCATAGTTATTTGCTATAACGCGACCTATTTTTGGCAACTTTATGGTGACAAGATGGCGTCTGATAGATAGATACGTGTAGTGTTATGGTGTACATACATACGTATACACATAGATATACAAGATATTAGTTAGTATTTTACCATAGAAGTTTTTCTCATATAAAAAGGTAGACACAGAAAACATAGAGTCAGGGCACTTAGTTTTCCAATTTGTGCCTAAATTCTAAGCATTACAGGTATCATGTCTCCCGACTCACAATAATTTGTATTTAGAGTCAGAAGCTTCACTACTGCATCAAGATAACCTAAGTAATTGTAATAGCAAATTTGCATAAGAAATAGATTAAATGTATATCCGAATGAAACAGAACCTACTTCCAACTACAAATGCAAGAACATTATCTATCTTAGATTATAAATTTAAACATAATCTTAACGAAGACTGAGAAAAAGATATTTTGTAAGTAATTAAGTAATGATTTTAGCAAACACTAACCTACCAAACCTTTTTCTATTAAAATAAACCTATACTAAAATGTAATTAACAAAATATTTGATTGGTTTCACGCTTTATGCTGCACATAGCATAACAGACAGTGGGAACCGCAGGAACCGTGTTAACTTTGGCACTGCATTGCATATTAAATGGCGTAACTTAACGCCGCAGTTTATCTAGTAGCTTTGCTGATATCAAAATGATAATTCACGGAGCTGTTTCTGCTCCAATAAGTGGAAAATAATGTAAAATCATTTATTTTTTCGCCCTTTCCTCTATATGCAAAGAAAATCTATTACAACCATTTCCTTTTTCACATTTTTAAACGTTACCTGCACGGAATAGAACCTGTGATCCACATAACTACTTTAACTACGTAACACAAAATGTGTGCACAAAGATTATTTACCTTACATTATTAATTAAAACATAATCTTAGGCGAAGGCAAAGTAAATGATAAAAGCTTTGTAATGGTCGTAGCAAACTGTACCCGGCGGCGCGACCGTGCTACAAAGGTACTGTTGACATTTAGACCTGGTGTGTACTTTAAAGGGGGAAATTTGAGCGATTTTATATTATATAAGGTTTATGATGGTAGCACGATTTTTTAAAAATCGATGGATATATGTAACATAACCTTTCAATTTATAATTTCAAAACACAAGTGTGAAATTATACTAATTATAATTTGATAATATAGTAAAAATATGGTCTGTAGATTGAATATTTTAAGAAAAATTGATGCAGATACAAATATAGTATAGAAACATGCATCTGTGATGTTGAAAACGTTGGAAATGGCGCCTACATAAAAGTCAATTAATGTAATGGGAAACCTTCCCATAAAATAAATAAAACTTTTTAGTAATAATTATCAAATGTACGTAATTTCCGTTATCATTTAAAAATTTAACATGTCATCAGGGTGGCAATCCTCGTAGGGTGGCAAGCATCAAGAGCTTCCAGTACCCAAAGTGATGGGTCATTGGTACAATGCGTTATATCGAAATTACATACATACATATATTCACGGTCTATCCCTAGCGGGGTAGTCAGAGAGAACGGAGCGCCAAACGCTGCGGTCTCTGCATACCTCTTTCGCCTCCTCCACTGTCATTAATCTCTTTATACATGCTCTCCGGGAGTCTTCATGCTTTTTACGTGACCTTCCTCCAGTATTTTCGATACAGTGTTTTCGAAAGCCAACCGAGGTCTCACCTTACCTCTCGTACCGAAATATATATATCGAAATTATTAACACAAAGCATATATGCATGTGATTTTCTCTATAAATAGATTATCCAACACAAAATATTCAACACAAATCAGCTTTCGAGCGTCCTATTAAACAAATTCTTCAATTTTATAATATTATTCTACAATAAAAATATTAATATATTAGATAGGCATGAAAGAAACCGATAATGTCTTATATATAAAAACGCATATAATTTACATATACATAACAAAAACTAAAACAAAAAGAAAAAAACAAAAACCCATATACCCGCTATCCGCCTGAAACTTGTACCACGCACAAGCGACCCATATCATTTTTGAACGGTACACAAACTGTGGATGTAGTGTTGTGTGTCATCGAGATGCCATTTCAGATGAAGTAAGGCTTTACATTGCCTGCCTTTAGGCGGGAGCAAATACGAGGCCCGCACGTTAATGCCTTAGCCGGCAATTGAACCCGCTGTCTCCAGGACAAAGGTTTTATTTAACAAACTTTCACAATGTCATGCATATTACTTTGAAATTTGATCAAATTAATATTTATGTGTGAACTATCGTTGGTCAACAACGAAAATATGAATTCTTTGAAAGTTCACATTAACCATCTAAAAGTAGTCAACAGTTTCTAGAAAAATTAGATTTAGCAAAATAAACCAGTACTAAAATCAACCTCAGAGTTTGCTAGGTTGAAAGCGCTAATCTCAGGAACCCTCCTCTTTTAACGTAATTGTCGATGTTTATTTATTACTCCATTTACCGCGGAAAACTATTTTACGTAAATCTTTTCCATATGAACCGTTGTACTGTACCAGCAGTTAGAGATACCCCGGACACTTGGAATCTGCCAGGTGTCATACACAACTATTAGTTATATCCACTTGACCAAAAAATAAATAACTTGTCTAAGCAGGGAACGGTGTGTTTCAAAAATAGGTTTTCTCGGTTCCCTCTGCCTACCCTGCTATATGCGGGATAAAGCGTGAAGCTTACAAAAAAAACTCATAATCTGAGTAATTATTTACAATTTGTAAATGTAATTGAGAATATACTAAAAAAAACTACCATTCAGAAAATCTAAAACCTATGAAGATATCAACTAGGCAACGAATAGTTAACTATTGAAATTTAACTATTACTTACAAGTAACTTAACCGGCACGCTCAGTTAACCGATGTGACTGTACAATTTAACCGCAATTAGGTAACATGCAGTTAAATGCAGATATTAGGGACGATTAGGCAGAGGACCGTGGTTGTACTCGAGTGTTGACTGAAGCGATACTTGAGGCCAGTGAAGATATTGATAGGTGAAGGTTGCGATCATTGGACCGGCTCTTTGATTGGACCACTCAATTTTTTCAAAAACTATACATGTCACAGCAAGTTTGATACATTGCTAGGCAACAGTACCGGTCCCCTTGACTACCCACAAAACCTCTGTGCGCTCGCGAAGCGTGGTAAGTAGTGAGATGTGTACTTGTGTTAGTGGTGACCGTGATCTAATAACCGAGCCATCAGTAAACTCATGTAAGTCAAATTGTTTTAATTAATGTTTAATGATTGTGTTAGATTTGAATAGCAAATTTACCTGCGCTTACATACAGTACTTAGCTTTTTACGTAATTTTGCACGTTTTTCTAAAAATTGCTTTCGTTCTGTTCATATGCCTTGTTGCCATCAATGGACCGGAATGGTGACGCCATCATTGGACCGGTCCAATCAAAGAAACTAATATCAACGTTAATAAATAGTGATTTTTTATATTGCAAATTGAATATTTTAGTATTGCATGTAGATAGATATCTACCTTTTACTTATAATTGGATTATATTTATATATTCCAGAGTGTTGGCAGAGGAAAAGAAGAAGAAATAGTATTGGTTACTAGTATGAAACTCACTACAGAATCTTTAAAAAAAACTATTAGATTAAATGAAACAAGCCGAATGTCGTTCCAAAAGCCACATTAAAAAGACGATTAGATGGGAAAAATCAAAAAACTGTGGAAGAAATTCAAATAGTGAGATCAAAAGTAGATCTCCCTAAGGCTTAAGAGACTGAATTTAGCAATCACATGTTGAATGGAGAATTCTTTTTTTAGTTTTACTCAAAGATGTCAGGCAGCTTGTTTTACAATTAGCTTCCAATAAAAATAAACATCGTTTTAATAAAACCAAAGAAGCTGCTGGATAAATAGTACTATGCATTCATGAAGCGCCATACAGATATAAGTTTTCGTCAACTAAGAGCTATCTATGAGCAGTACAATTTTATAATCGAATTTAATTAAAAAAATGGTTGCCTGTAAAGTGGATTTTACGGGCGAAAATTTTACGTGACAACGTCTTTTTCTCGGTAGAATATTTATTGATATGAATAATAATTATAGTATAAATTGCACAAATTTTAACTATAGAAAATATATTTTGTTTACTAAAACATTGTACATGTGTCAAGTGATACGCGCGGCGGACCGATCATAGTTCGGTGACAGTTGACACATCGTTACGTTACCATTTTCATATTTGACTCCGAGCCGCACAACCTAATTTAAGACGTTGTCACGTCAAAAATTTAATAAAAAAAGTAATTCTTATTTAGTGCTTCATTTGCGTCACCTTCATTGGCCCATTAATACAAATGTTTCAAAGTCCAATGATAGCAACTTAGTGGTCCATTCATGGCGACGGTGGTCCAAAGAAAGCAACTCGTCATTGAAAATTTATATTAGAATAGTTCTAAAACCTCTCAACTTTCGTTGCCAATAATTTATATATCATTAATTTACGTAAAAAAGCATCGGATACCATTAATTGTCTTAATTTGTAGGTGATATTTCATGAGATATGGTGTCACAAAGTTAAGTGGTCCAATGATAGCAACCTTCCCCTATATGTATATATAAATGTACGTATGTAGGCCTATTTAAAGCATCTGGCCGACTTAATAAAAAAATAGTTTCCTAGCTTTTTTGATATTCAATAGGACCGTCGTGGCGCAGAGGCGTAGTGTCTATATGTAAATGCGACGGTTGTGGGTTCGATTCTTACTCGGGGTAGATGGATTTTTCTATTTCCATTCTCTTCGCTTTGGACACAAAGCAAAACGTGGCGTTGAGTTCCACTACTCAACACGCAATACCTCGAAAAAGGCGAAAAGCGGGGACGGAGAAAGCAGAGATTAAGTAACGGAGTGTCTTTACACTAGGTTGCTATGGTCCCTGTAGTTCCCTCTACCTAACATGCCATGTGCGGGATAAGGCGTGAATTAAAAAAACTTACTTTATAAATGATATAATAGGTATATATATATATATATATATATATATATATATATATATATATATATATATATATATATATATATATATATATATATATATATATATATATATATATATATATATATATATATATATATATATATATATATATATATATATATATATATATATATATATATATATATATATATATATATATATATATATATATATATATATATATATATATAATATATATATATATATATATATATATATATATAAGGTTAATAAATTTATAATAGTTTAGAAACATTCACGTTTAGGTTTCTCTTTGTAGGCACTTCATAGGCTTCTCTAATCTATATGTTCAATGTATATAGTTATTTCTTTTGATGTCGAATTAGTAATATACACATGTCTAAAAGTTTGTTTGTTTAAAACAACTAACAAAACTAACTCATAAACTAACTAATTTTATCTTAATATATGACGGGGCGAACTGCATGTCAATAGATTTATATATTCAGCCTTTTTAAACAATATTAGTAATAGAGGCAAATAGGCAAAGCGAGCCAATGAGTTTCGACATCTCAACTCGCAATGCCTTGAAAAGTCGAAAAGCGGAGAACCGAGTGTATTTACACTAAGTTCTTACGGTGTCTGCGGTTCCCTCTGCCTTGCATACAAAAAGCGTGAAGCTTCAAAAAAAATAGCGATGCAAGGAAATCATCCCTTATTGAGGTGTATACCTCAATGTCAGTTTTATAGAAAATGCAAAATGGAAATGACGATATGGGACATCATCATTCAAATCAAGGAAATCAATGTGAATGTGGGATTTGAAACTTTCATCGTATAGCTTATTCATTACTTAATTCGTTTACAACTTTCTTAAAACTTACAAAAAAGCTTTTTTCAATTATAAATCTAGCTCATGATTGGACTCTTATGATGGACAACTTGTATGAAACTGTATGGAATCCCTGAGGATATACGTGTTTCATCATCCAGACAGGATATTATGCTTTATTCTTGAAGAACAAAACACGTAGTACTGGTTAAACTTACAGTTTCGTGTGAAACAAAACCATCTTAACTTTAAACTTCACAATTATTTCAATCTTACTAATGAACTGACCAAAGATAGTTTAAGAGTCAGCTTATATGCGGTTGAAGTAGGAGCGAGAGGTGTAACATCGAATCTCTCTATAGTTCGCTAAAATACTCTAAAATCAAAAAACTATTACTAGTGCACTTTAAAGGGGCCTTTAAACCTTCACTGGGATCGTAAGTCCCAAGCACAGCGCTGAGCTCCTCTTCCTACACGATAACACGGCACGACGTATGTATGGAATTCTATATTGTTTTTTCTCTTTTAATTCCGTGTTCTTACGTTTTTTTGACAAAGCTTTTTTAAGAGACCTTCGGAGTAGAAAAAACATAAGAGCGAGTGTTTCAACCCTCCTCTTTCCCCCGTTCTCAGAAAGCTTTTTCTTTGAACCAGCAAACGTGCCACTTTAATAGAAATTTCCAGAAGTCGTCAACAGAAGTATAAAAATACAATATTTTTGTTTAGACAAATATAAAACAAATAATTTCAAAGCAACAATGTCACGTAGCGCTGAGAAAACAACGAGATTGGAATTGTATAACTTTTGATTCATATATAATATGTACATATATATTTATGTAAGAGCACCATAGCGCGGTTGGTAGCGAGTTCGATTCCCGTCTGGTGTGAGGCAGGATATTTTCTATATATAAAGTTTTATAATCTGCATCCGTCGTGGCGCAGAGGCGCAACGTCTGCCTGTAATACGACGGTTTCTGGGTTCGATCCCCAGTCGGAGAAGATGGATTTTTCTATTTCCATTTTCTTCGCTCTGACAAACTAAGCAAAGCGCGGCGTTGAGTTCCGCCCGGTTCCTGCAGTTCCCTCTGTCTATCCTGCCACGTGCGGAATAAAGCAAGAAGCTAAAAAAATTAGTTTTATAAACACTATTCTCTCCATTTTCGGTTTGCTGGTACAGCTAACGAAATATTTGTTTAATATATGACATTTAAATTATTAAAAGCTGTCAGTTTGTCCGTTTGTTGAATCGACCATTCGATTAAATTGAAATTTTCATGTACCTTCGGTTTCGATGATAATTAATAATGAACTTAACGACGTTGTTCGGTTGTTCGGAAATCAACGCGGGAAATCGATTATATTTATGCACCTTTATTATATTAAACACAAAAATGGACTACGAGTTGATATATATATATATATATATATATATATATATATATATATATATATATATATATATATATATATATATATATATATATATATTATATATATATATATATATATATATATATATATATATATATATATATATATATATATATATATATATATATATATATATATATATATATATATATATATATATATATATATATATATATATATTATCAATCTCTGTAGTCATTTTTGTGTTTAATATAATAAAGGTGCATAAATATTATTATATTATTAACAATAATCTAGAATCTAATCCGTGACCATCACATTAACAGTCCGACGTGTAATCGCTGCACTACGACGGCTTTATTATAAAAAACTTTAAACGTATACACCAAAGAAATTATGATCAAATTTACATTGAAATATTCTAGCGTTAAGTTATTATATGCAATAATAACTATAAGTATCTTTATTGAACGGTATGGCAACAGTATACTATGATTTGACTAAAATTCGTACGGCACTGATGTATCAATGCTTTGTGAAGGATAGATACAAGCATCCACTTGGTCACAAGTTCCAAGCATTTCTTCTAGGAATTTCTCTTCAATAAAGGAATTTTCTATACATTAATACCGGCATGACACAGAAGCTTAGTGCCTGCCTATAAACGCGACAATTAGTGGATTCAATTCAATTCTGGGAGAATGGGTTGTTTTATTTCTATTTATTCGCTCTGACAACTAGATAAGTTCCACTACTCAACATGCAATGCCTCGAAAAGGCAGAGAACGATGAAAAGAACGGAGTGTCTGAACACTAGGTTCCCACGGTTCCTATGGATAAAGCGTTGAGGTATAATAAACATATTGGTTATAAGGCATAATAAACAAGCAAAATCACAAACGAAAACTAGCTAGAACTAGAAAAACGTTTAGATAATATTATGACCTAGTTGCAAACCCATCTTTACAAATACAAACTTCATTCCATTTCACCTAACAGCTAATACGAATCAATAATTTCGACATCGATTGCGAATGCATTTGGACGAAATCAAGTGAAATCTGCATAATGATAACTTCTATGGTACAGTGTGTGCTTTAAATTATTAGATGTATGTACATTGGAGATAGTGAGTTCGATTTTGATGATCTTAAAATATAGAATTGAGGGACGTCGTGGCGCAGAGACGTGAGCGTCTGCGTGTAAACGCGACGGTTTGTGAGTTCGATTCCCACTCGGGGAAGATGAATTTTTCTATTTCCATTTTCTTCGGAGTGTCTTAACACTAGGTTCATATAGTTCCTGCAGTTCCCTCTGCTTACCCTGCAATATGAGGGATAAAGCGTGAAGAAAAAAAAAAGAAAAAAAAGTAATATACTTAAATAGCTTTAAGATATAAGTGTTTTCTGAGAGTTGTGTATTTTTTCTCTCTTTGTTACCTTAGTAACTATTTCAAAATGTACAATAGGGTAATATAAAAGCGATTTACATAACATAACGTAGTGTATAGTCTTTCTTGATATATATAGACTATCAAAAGCTTTTGCTTTTTTTTCGTCATTTATCTACTTGAAATGTTTTTACTTTAAAAAATTAAAGTGCAGTGTGTTTGGTACCAAAACAAAAAGACTAAAGTAATCTATAATAAATAAAATATCAAACATATAACAGTAGACGCAGGTTCATAACCCATTTCGTCGATTTTTTTATATTTTTCCATATTTAAAATAAGAAAGGCTCTTAAAAATATATATATCATGTGTAGGTTATTACAAAAAAGTATTTTTTTATTTATTTATATCGCCGTACTTTAGACAAGACCTTGTATTATATTTATATTTTGATAATGTAACCGACGTCTAATAATTAACCTATTTCCCTATTAGTTAGAAACGTGTTTACTTTCCCACAAAACTTTTATTTTGTTATATCTTTACAATATATATACTATGTAGATGTAGATGTATATATATATATATATATATACATATACATATACATATATTTAAACACTAAGGATTCAGCAATTAAACAAACTTTCTCAATTAACGGTTAAAATTATAGCTTGAAAAAATTTACTAGCTGCAAGTTTAATTACTTCCTTATACCAAATATTGTTTGAAATCTACTTATATTAAGAAAATGAAGAGATTATTACTTTCTTTGTAGTCCCTAATCTCAGAAAGATCTGGTTCAAATTGACAACATGTTTTTGTGTTTAATAGTCAATCAATCAGGAAAACTTAAAGGCTTTACGATCAATAAGAAACAGGTATTAAAAGCCTATATATATATATATATATATATATATATATATATATATATATATATATATATATATATATATATATATATATATATATGTATATATATATATATATATATATATATATATATATATATATATATATATATATATATATATATATATATATATATATATATATATATATATATATATATATATATATATATATATATATATATATATATATATATATATATATATATATATATATATATATATATATATATATATATATATATATATATATATATATATATATATATATATATATATATATATATATATATGGATATGTATATGTGTATATTACAAAACATACTACAAAGTGGATAATTATAAACCCTTATACATATAATATGTAAGTGTAATTACATGAGTATATATGTAATATTAATATGTAAAAACTCATTTGTTCATACTACTCGCCCTAGTTCTAAGTAATAATTAAAAAAAAATTATGTAAAAGGTTTTATATGATCGGTATTATTCCTATACATAATATAATGAGTGCATTTTTTTTGTTTCACGCATTATCCCGCTCATAGCAGGGTAGACAGAGGAAAGCACAGGAACCGTAGAAACCTAGTGTTAAGACACTCTGTTCCCTACTTACCGCCTTCTTTCGATGCAATGCGTGTTGAGTAATTAACAATTATAATTAATACTAATAAAACCAGATTAATAAAAGCTAATATAGTAGTGTCATAATATTGAAATAATAGAAAAATAATTATTTAATCATTTACATTTTAAGCTCGGCAATCTTGAATTTAGCTCTAAATTTACTCAACTTAACTTTAGAAAATTTAAATTCACTCAGTATTCTATTAAAGCTGCTTTCTTATCTCGATATTTAATTTTTCAATATAAAATACGCGGCGGACTTCGCCATTCCAATGGCAGATATCGTGGAAACGTCTGATTTAAAACTAACAGATTTACAAACTTCCAATAGTAAAATAAATTAGATGTATTTTTTTTTAATGGTTATTTGCTCCAAAAAAGTTAGCCTTGGTGTCGCAGTGTTTTAGGTTCGATTACCACTCAGTAAATATTTTTATATACCCGCTCTGGTATAACAAAGTGGCGCGGTTTTCTGACAAAGTGAATATCTCAATGATGATTCTGGACTTAAATCGAAGTTATATTTATTCTATAATATGTTTCCTCTGTGCCTAAAGGTATATAAAAAACAATGTTTAAATACAGTTAGAATTCTCTTTCAAAAGATGGTAGTCTTAGATGATAAAAGCTATAAAAACGATGAATTTATGTCAATCGGAGCAGTTGCACGTAGGCAACGGCCCGTACTGGAAGGGAACTACCCTGAAGTATAGTTATTGAGAGATTTATGTCATTTAATGCAATTACGTAGAATCTCTGTCCGAATACGCTCGAAACAAAAATATGAATTACTTGTAATTCGATGGTTTTCTTGAAATAAATAATATAACTAATTCTGTTTTTTAAATATAAATATACATATATGTCTTTTCTGGAAAGGGTATTAAAGGTAATGTACTAAAAATATAAAAAGGAAAACAACTTCAAGGCAATTTTTGACCTAGAAAAAATTGAAAATAAAACGCCTTAATATATAGCTTTAGAGTGAAAGAAACATAAATAATCACACAATATTTTTAAACATCTTGACCGAACGGTAACTATATGTACTCTCTATTCTCTAACAATCAGTAAAATAAAGAATTTAAAAATACCCACCCTAATCTACCTGTTGCTCAAACAATGCATGTAATGGACAGAACGACATATGACACGTCTATATAGCGATTTCCTGGTTAAAGTTAAAACGTTTACATATACATATATATGTATATAAATATATAACGAGGCATGCCTTTCTTCATAATTCCGAGAAGTTTTATTTTGACGAGAACGCGATACTTTTAAAAACAGAGCGCGATGTCAAAGAAACTTAATACATTAATGCATTCCAACTACTGTAGTTTGTAACTGTACAGCGTCGTGTTATGAAAACATAAAGCTATTGTGGCTCAGTTCAATCGTGACTAAGTGAATACGGTGGTAGCGCAATCAGTTCTAAATTAATTTAAATAATTTGACTCATTTTCTCCTAGTACTAAACTAAATACAATATCACGGGGCTGCTTGACGCTTCATTCCGCATGAAGCTATGTAAGCAGAGATCCTAGTGTTTAAACACTCCGTTTTCTACTTTCTTTTTGACCGAATTGAGTGGCAACATTTAATGCTTCACATTGTTTTGCTACAGATAAAATATAATGAACTCTTTGAGATTCAAACCCATAACTGTCGCGTTTACAATCAGACGTTCGATCAATTGCTTCAAACATTTTTAACTTTGCTTTTAAGTAGCTCCTAATATAACAGCATAGACGTGGCTGATTCTCCGGTTACAGTAATGTCAAAGAAATTTCAAGCACCTGAAACATTTCGTTATTAGCTTTAAAGGATCTTCCTAATAAGTATACGTAAACTTAATAATATATTAACAACAGTATAAACTCTATATAAATACGAACCCACAACCACCTTCTACGTTCACTATGCCGAAATAGATTTTCTACACCATAATAAAAGATAGAAAGAAACAAAACAGTTACAACTGTGTAATGTTAAACAATCAAATTTAAATTCCTTAATTCGTTAACACTCTCTAGTACTACAGAGTTTGTGAAATGAAGCGCTATAATGAGACGAGGCAGACACTTTAGAGGCCGCGCTAAGTATAAAAAAAATATAAAAAGTATAAAGCAAAAATGTGACTGGCAGATCTATAAAGGGAAAGCTCAAAGTCGAGATCGTCCTGTCGAAAAGCTCCAGTTGAATTTATAAACCAAATTCTTAATTATAAATTAAGGTGAATTATAAGAATTGTATTTGTTAGATAAATATTTTTTAGCTTCACGCTTTGTTCCGCTTATAGCAGGGCACCAGAGAGAACCTCAGGAATCCCGGAAACCTAGTGTTAACACACTCTGTTCTCTGATTTCCGTTTCTTCGTGGCATTATGCGTGTTGAGTGGCGGAACTGAACGCCGCGCTTTGCCTAGTTGCCAGAGCGAAGAAAATGAAATGAATAAGTTCATCATCTCCGAGTGGGAATCGAACCCACAAACTGTCGTTAATTAATTAATTGCAATGAATAAATTAATAACAGTATTTTTTTTTGTTTTCTCGGTGTCCCGTCGTCCTTAGACAATATGTGTGGAGTAAAGCCGCAATTTCTTTACTAAATAAAAAAAATCCAGTGTATAAAAAGAAACCTTATAATTGTATACAGACAGACCAGGTAAATTACAGACACTAATTTCTGTTCTGTCTGTCTTACGAAAAAAATCTTACGGAAACGGAGGGCCTTAACACTCGGTTCCTTCTAGAACTTAGTGTTAAGACACTCGATTTACTTCACAAATATGTATAAGATTTTTATTAAAGCTATATTTTTAATAAAATCAGCATACCATTGAATAAAGCTTAGTTAATCCTAACCAAGTGGTATGAGAGAAAGAAAAAAGAAACCCAAATAACCCACTTACGTGTTAAAAGCGAATGCCGGAGATTCAGTTCGATAGATGTCAGTGCGTAGGCGTCGAGTCAAAGGTCATTTAAGCTGTTTACATACTGTACGATTGTTTTGACGTAATATTGAAATTTACCATAATAAGTGGGGACGGAGTAAGCAGGGACTAAGTAACGGAGTGTCTTAACACTAGGTTCATATGGTTCCTGCAGTTCCCTCTGCCTACCCTGCCATGTGCGGGATAAAGCGTGAAGCTAAAAAAAAAAAACCATAATAATTTAGTACTAATGCTGCTACATTTGTTTTACTTGATTTTTAAATAAAAAAAACTAAACAGAACAGAAAACTTAACCAATTTTAAAACAAATATCTATATAATAATTAATATCTCATATGAAATAAAATGATTTTTAATTATTAATTACATGACTATTAAGCTGACTTAATTTTGTTGTGATTATTTATTTATTTTCTCAAATTAAAGCTTCTTGATGTCAAAGGATTTAATTAGTTAGTTTACAAATACGATTCATATTGCATTTAAAAAAACAATATTTATTAATAGTAAGGCGTTGTGAAGTAAGGATCAAGACGTAGGTTCGATTCCCTATCAGCGGACTGCCAGATTTTTTTCTCTACCAGTCAAAAAATAGAATATTTATAACAATTCACTATATGTTCTCGCAACCTTGCCTGTCATATATAAGGTGTCAAAATAAAACGTATACCATAAAAAAATATAATTTAGTACGTAATCGCCTTATTTGGTGTGCGAGTCTCCGCGGCTAGATAAAGAGATCTCACGAGTGAAGATTACGAGTTTGTTTACTTATTATTATAATAAGCAACGGTATATTAACATGCAACTTTCTCAAGAGGTATGCGGAGAATTTGGAGACTTATTTCTCCTTTCTATTTCCACTATTTTTCCATTTCCTATACATTATCTTTTGATATAGATATTTTAAGGCCATATATTCTATATATACCATATATTCTATATATAGACCAAGTATTAACTTGGTCGTTAGACTTCATCGTAACGCAGTGAAATAGTTTCTATCTGAAATCGTAGTAGCGAGTTCTATGCTCACCTAATATGCCAATATCTCTAACTAAAAAGGAAAGAAAGAATAGATTCGTCGTGGCGCAGAGGCGTAGTAGAGTTTGCGTGTAAACGCGAAAGGTGTGCGGGTTCGATTGCCATTCAGGGAAGATGGATTTTTTGTCCATTTTCATCGCTTTGGCAACTAGGCAAAGCGCAGTGTTGAGTTACACCACTAAACACGCAATGCCAGTAAAAAGGCGGAAAGCGGAGAACTGAGTGTAAGAGAAAAGCGTAAAATAATATTAATAAAAAAGAAAGCACTAAAGCGAAACTGAAATCAAAGTATAACACAATATAATTCAAAATGGTTTTCAATGAGTTCGTTGAAGTAAATGTATTTTTTATCGATACCAACATATTTTATATTTATATGAATGTTTCTTATTTCTTTTTATACATATTTATAGAGCAAAAAATCCTAGAAATATTGTATAGAAAAAGTGAATCAAATATTTTAATATTTATATTTAAGTTATATACATTATAAGCCTCATGTTTTATGTATATGTTATTTAGATGACAAACTAAGCATAGTAACTGTTCTAAAATTTCATGATATCTCAACACACTTCTATGTATGGTATATTGGAATCTAGATCTAGACCAAGGCTCTTATGATTCTTAGAACATTTTCTTAAGAGACACGATCATTTTCTATTATATATATTAAATTGTCTAAACGGGGACAGAGAAAGCATGGACTAAGCAACGGAGTGTCTTAACCCTAGGTTCGTATGGTTCCTGCAGTTCCCTCTGCCTACCCTGCAATATGAGGGATAGAGCGTGAAGCTATAAAAAAATATTAGAAAGTAAGATTAAGCTTGTAATGTATTTGTATAGAATTATTTGAATTCAAATAATTTTTCACAAGACAGTGGGTATTAAGTAATGTAGAGCGTAGCGTAATATTAATTTTTACCCGATTTATTTACAATTTTAAAAAAATAACAAATCTTTCGTTATATTTTTTAATATACTTTTTTTTACTTTATATACATTTATAATATCGATTAAGTGAGGACTGTCGTGGCACAGAGGCGCAACGTCTGCCTGTAACGCGACGGTTTCTGGGTTCGATCCCCAGTCGGGGAAGATGGATTTTTCTATTTGCATTTCCTTCGCTCTGGCAAACTAGGCAAAGCGCGGCGTTGAGTTTCGCCACTCAACACGCGATTCCTCTAAAATGGCGGAAAGTGGGGGCGGAGTAAGCAGGGACTAAGCAACGGAGTGTCTTAACACTAGGTTCCCACGGTCCCTGGGACCACAAAAAAAATATCGATATTATTATTAACGATGTAAAAAATTTGACACAGCCTTTTTTTGCATCACGTTCACACATACTACAGCATATAGCAAGCTTGTGTTGAAATATTGTTCTATGTTAGATGACGGAAATTAACACCACACTGTATTTCAGTCAAGAGGGGATATTAAAATAATTAATTTGAGGATCATCAAACTGATATATACCTGTTTATATGTGTTTATACGTGTAGTGGTGCAGTTATATAAAGTAAAAATAACTATTGACCATATTTTCATATAAGATGCATAATAATATTAGAAATATTATAAAATCTTGAAATCACACCAAAAACCATTACCAAAATGAAAATATAGATAAAAAATCAGTTGAATATAATTTTGAAAATTGGAACATAAATAATCAGTCCTTAATATTCAGCTATGTATGTATGTAATAAATACTAATTAATATATATTTTTTTTTGTTTATTTTTTTAGCTTCACGCTTCATCCCGCACATGACAGGGTAGGCAGAGGGAACTGCAGGACCCGTGGGAACCTAGTTAAGACACTCCGTTGCTTAGTCCCTGCTTTCTCCGTCCCCACTTTTCGCCTTTTTCGAGGCATTGCGTGTTGAGTGGCGGAACTCAACGCCGCGTTTTGAATGGTTTGCCAGAGCGAATAAAATGGGAATAGAAAAATTCATTTTCCCCGACTGCGGATCGAACCCAGAAACCGTCGCGTTACAGGCAGACTTTCCACCTCTGCGGCACGACGGTCCTCAAATTATATACTATTTACAATAATTTTTATAATCGGTTATTTGTGCTTATTTCTCATAATAGTTAGCTGTATTGAATAATTTAAAACATTTATTACATTATTAATTATAAGAATATTCTTTTAGCTAATAAAATTTAAACATAACTTGTTGAGACCACAATATGTTTTATGCCTTTATTTTTTTATTTTCAACCATAGTATATTTTAAATAACATAAGAAAAAAAAGTGTTCTTACTTATTGTAAAAGAATTTAACAAAATGTGCAGACCATATTAAGTTCAAAGTACATTAAAAATCATTTAACTTTAAGGAACTTAAAAGTATGTACTTGTAAGAGAAATAGGTGCAATTACTTTTGTTTACATTTTATATTAAAAATATATTAAATATTTTTAAGTAAGTAGTATATGTTACAACCTAAAGTAAAGCTATATTATTATATTCTTTATTGCACAAAAAAAAATACAATTGAGATACAAAAAACTACATTTTGGTTTACAAAGGCGGTATTAAACTATTTATTTAGAAATATAGTAGCTGTTCGGTCATTAATTTTAAGGAAATTTTAAGCTTTAAATTCATTTTATTAAATTAACAAGCACACAATAGGTAAATTAACCTATTCTAAATTCTAGGTCTAGTTGGCAGCATGTATAGAAATGTAGGTAACACAATATACTGTGAAAACCTGTTCTTGATGCAGGTTTCCCAAGAAGGAATACTTTCAATATATAAATGCGATGAAATTTAATAATAAAATTCATTCTATGAAATGCTTGAAATTTTTGCTATAATTAGTTCTATTTTTTTTTAAATAAATTAGTTTTATGGGTTGTGTTTGATAATAACAATCGTTGTAGGTTGAATTACCAGCTTGGAAATTGTTTATATTCAAATTATTATCACCTCTACCACCATAGTAATTTATTAGACAAAGTTTGTTACCTACTTCCAATATAAACTATACATATTTTAAATAGACGAAAAGATAATGATTGAATTAATCACTAGGTTTTTTGTTATTACGAATGATAAAAATTACGTAAAAATTTAAATTCACACAAATACTTAAGTAAATGTTACTTTTATTCATGTAGTTATAAATAATTCGTTATTATAAACTTTGAATAAATCAAAATATTCATCACATTTATAAACAATAAAACCTAACAATAGACCTAATATACACATTATCTAACATCAATATCGGAGAATCAAAATAAAAAAAGGTTACAATACTATTGTTAATATAAATAGTTAGTAATCTATGGCCATTTATTATCTGTTTTATTATATTTTTTTCGTCAAATGTCAAACAAACAATGGTAGATTTTTAGCACCGATAAATGTATAATCACGCGATGGTAAAGATACATATCATCGTGTTATTATTATAGCAATTGCTATAATTTTGTATGCAGGCCAGACACTGTTTAATTATTCATCGTTCGTGTAACAAAACTTATAATTATATTGCTAACTTATTAATTAGATGACCATTTTATATATTTAAGGTGACAATTTGAAGTGATCAATATAAGTAATCAACCGTATTATACGATACGTATATACAAAGTAAATAAGTAAGTGTTTGTTTACTAACCTTTTTGGATTCGCCAACTTTTCCTTAAAATATAAATTAAAATCACATCACAATTTAAATATTATTAAATATAATTTATAACACTGGAAAATCTGAATGGTCCTAGTACCGGTACTATTGAACCGAGCCTTATGAAACTATGGAGAAAATATGCATTTTTTATTATCTCTATTGATTTTGAGAACGCCACATTACGGACGGTGGTTAATACAACGGTAGTCCAACAAAACAGGTTTTGTTTTACAATAATATCAAACACACACTTAGTAATTTCTTTAATAACAACTAAAAATCGATTTCACAAGGTTCACGACGATTTAAACAGTAGACTGCCGCAGCGTGTTAAATACATTGTTTAATATCTAACGCGTAGTACGAGCACGTATGTAATGTTATATTGAATAATTAACAATGCTATAATGATGATGGAGGCATTAAATATAATTTTCGTATCATTTTTATTATACAAAGGTTGAAAACAAAGCGCCGATTGAGAAACACGACTGACGCTCGGCGGGATCGCGATGACACTAAACTTGAGATAGATGTCGCGCCGCTCGCGGCCATTGTGGAAAATGGCGGCCGTGCGTCAAAAACATACAACCTGATCTAAACCTTATTTATTTAGAATAAAAGTTCAATGTGGAATAAATAAGAAAATCTTTTAAAAACTATTCGATCGTATAATACGACTGATTTGAAAGTGACCTACATCCACATATTATGATGAAATTAAATGGTATATATATTTAGTCGGTTAATATATATTTCTGTCTCTTTCCCTTCAATGTAATCTCACAAATATAAACTTTTTCCTACGCTTGCGCAGCTCTGTGTTAATGCATTTTTGAGGGATTATGAACTCTAATTATTAAGTTTAAGAAGGAAGTTTGAGACCGCATTGACTCTGTGGGAATATGGTTGTAAGGTGCTTAGGTTCGATTCCTGATACAGCTAAATGGAAAACGAAGAACATATCACAGTATTCTTTACCTATTCTTCCTACACGTGGAGGAGAAAAAAAATGCAATAACAACTTTGAAGATACACGTTCAAGTCCAATTATAAATTAAATTTTTGTTGTTCTATATTTTAAATTATAATGAAACTAAAGAGTATGTGCTTGTACGTCTGACATTTGAACACGCTTTTATCTATTTTTATGATTTTTAAAATATTAAACCTACACTAAGTATAGAAAAAATACTTAAAGAAAACATAAAAATGTTGTACTTGACTTGACAGCGGCCCTCTTTTGCTCAGTTTGCTGGGAGGCATGGGTTCGAATCCCGTTGCGTAATATTTATATGTTTTCAAAATTTTTATGTTTTCGTTACGCATATATATTTAACTTCATATCAGATTTTTTCAATATTATTATTATTATTTATCTGTGCGTATTACAGACCCAATAGACTATTTAGTATTACGATAAGGTTTTAATCATTAACATTAATAATCGAGAAGCTAGTCAAATAATTCGGCAATGAAGAAATATCCAAAACGAAGTCTCCATAAGAGAA
Source organism: Dione vanillae (assembly GCA_037178615.1). Classification (NCBI taxonomy): domain Eukaryota; kingdom Metazoa; phylum Arthropoda; class Insecta; order Lepidoptera; family Nymphalidae; genus Dione; species Dione vanillae. The sequence continues at coordinate 595,711 of JAZFAU010000325.1, read as the reverse complement.
AAATGTATTTGGAAATCAAAAGAAAAATAAATTATTTTCAATCTTGTACTCTGGTAAGGAAACAAAGCGCGACGTTTATTCGAGTGGAAAGTGGAGAGCGGAGTGTCTTAGCTTGGCAATATCTTGCAATATTTTACGTGTATGTAAAACAAGAATATTGGATTAAATATTAGCATACATATACATTTACAATATAATTTTTCATAGGAAAGCTATTTCCACAATGGTGGGCTTATCTCTAAAAGAACCAGCTGTTTGTAGTTTAAAATTACTTATGAATTACGTAGTGTAAAATTGTACGAGGAAAAAATAAAATTAAGGAAAGGAAAAAATTATAAAAAAAAAATAAAATTCTCCAAACACATGTATACTGAAAAGTAACGACAAATAAGTAATAGCGAGGTCAGCTATTAACCAAAACCTTTTTGATTAAGCTCGTGAAGAATCTTAATCCAAAATCGATTGCCACGAAAAAAAATATCGACACCCATAAGTGTCAATTAATGTGAATAAAATGTAATTAATGTAACATTGTCAAAACTAATGTTAATTCAATGGCACAAAGTATACAAAATGTAGTTTGAAGTTGTACCTTATAACTTATTAATATAAAACAACTACGGTAAACGTAAACGGTACGGTACGGTAACGTAAAAGTAGGAATTTTAGGGACATTCCCTAAAATTCCTACTTACGAACTAACCAGGGCCCTAGGTTTAGAGTTTATTTAGACATGGTAGAAGTAAGAACGATTGTATATAAGCAAGATTTCTCTAAAGTTTTTTTTTATAGCTTCACGCTTTATCCCACAGACGGCAGGGTAGACAGAGGGAACTGCAGGAACCATACGAACCTAGTGTTAAGACACTCCGTTGCTTAGTCCCTGCTTTCTCTGTCCCCGCTTTCCGCCTTTTTTGAGGCATTGCGTGTTGAGTGGCGGAACTCAACGCCGCGCTTTTCCTAGTTTCCAGAGCGAAGAAAATGGAAATAGAAAAATCCATCTTCTCCGAGTGGAAATCGAACCCACAAACCGTCGCGTTTACAGGCAGACGCTACGCCTCTGTTTAATAAAAGTTTAATAATAAAAGCAGTGTTTTATTATTAAACTTTTATTATTAAACAAAGCAACTGCCGTTTATTTATCATATTTAAAAAATTCTACATTACAAATATTTAAAAACTAATGCTGCCATCTTGTGTTAATATAACTAATATTAAGTGTTAATTGAAAACCTGTACACATTTTTATGGCAACATTGTTGATGAAATGGTCTCCCATTATATTCCTAGATGGCGTAGTGAATTTTTGATTTATAAGGTACACGAAGAAAAATTTAAAACACTTTGGATAGTGTATTTCTTACCAGAAATTAATATCAAATTATTCTTACATTTAATTTGTAGTTTAGTCTATTGAGGATTTCACCTCAAAAAATGCGAAAAGCAGGGTACGGGGTGTCTTAATATTCGGTTTCCAAGGTTCCTGGGGTCCCTCTGCCTACCCTGCTATAAGCGGGAGCTAAAAAAAGTTTCAAATGCCATTGTAGTTGAAAATATACTTTTAAAGAAAATTATTATAAGTTAAGGTATCCATACTTTTAAAATTTCTTATTAACATTGAATCGTAACAAGGTAGACGTTGTTTATGTAATATAATACAAATAATTTATTAATAGGTTATTATTTTATTAATAGATTTACTTTGCTCTCGTAATTTCTGAATTTCTGTCATAATTTGACATATTTATCTATTTTCGTAATCAATGCCAGTAAGTACGTGTTAGTTTTAAACCTTTAGTGGATTGAGTTGCCAAAAAATTTCACAGAAGCTTAAGATATTAATGTTTTGAGTTCCATGCCAATATTCTCTTCTCCGTAGATAGACGAAAAAAAGATATTTTATTTAGATTTCTAGTAATATGTTCTTTAAAATTACATTTATAGTTCATATAAATTTTATATGTTGTGCCTCTATTATATGGGGTATAATATTGCGTTCACATATAGGTACGGTTAAGGCTTCACCTATTTTTTTTTCTTAGTGGACCGTCGTGGCGCAGAGCCGTAATGTCTGCCTGTAAACGCGACCTTTTGAAGGTTCGATTTCCACTGGGGGAAAATGGATTTTTATCTTCATTTTCTTCGCTCTGGAAACTAGACAAAACGCGGCGTTGAGTTCCGCCACTCAACACTCAATGCCTCGAAAATTCAGAAGCGGGTAACAGAATGTCATAAGGCTAGGTTCCTACGGTTCCCTTTGCCTACCTTACTTAACCGGGATAAAAGAGTGAAGCTATAGTTTTCCTTAAGAACCTAGATGATTTAGAGATTTCATAGAAATTTTTAATTATACCGATTAATTTTAAATAAATCAGTGGGTTCTGGAGACATTTTATTTAAACGATGATATATGTGATTTGATAGAGCTTCAGTCCTAGTAAAAAGATTATTATTGAACATATTTCATTTTTTTTTCTTTTGACTGACTCTCTCTCTGACTGAAATCTTTATTTCATAATTATATACCCCCTTCAAAGATCTTGATTTGTCTTAATAATGTCCTCCGGAGAGAAGAAACTGCTTAGCATTCCATGGATTCACCGTGCGGGTGCCCATCGCGTTGTAGGAAGAGGAGCTCCGAGTACCGCTTAGGCTAGCGTTAGTTTCCAGATATTGCCTATTAGAAAAAGGTTTCTTTAACATAAAAAACCTATTAAATATATACTTAAAGAAAACATAAAAAAAATTGTACGCATCGGGACTCGACTCATAATACATATATACATACAGATGAACTTTGAAACAAATAGTTAATAAAAGAAGTATTTTTTGACGAATTAAATATATTTTTATAATCGATTACAGTGACAGGCAAAGAGCGACGTTGAATTGAAATTCATACCTGAAATTGTTTTTTTTTAATATTAATTTGTCATACAAACGTATACAATATTATTTTATTAGTTAATTTTCTTTTTCTATATAAAGTGTTATATGGGATCCTGCAACTTTACAAGGGGTATCAACTTTCATAAAACTAGAGAAAATAAGGAATAGTGATTAAAATATATCAACCTTTAGAGAAACACCTTAGATAAAATGGGTCTGAGGTTATTTTGTTGTGCGTCTGTTTGCATATCTCATACCTACTACTGATTTCTCCTCGTCATTTCCCTTCAGTACATATAGACGTGTCAAAGTAAATAGGAACCTAGTGTTAATTCTCTATTCCTCGATTTTCGCTTCTTAAAGGCATTACGTGTTGAGTGGCATAACTTAACGCCGTGCTTTGCCTAGTTGCCAGAGCGAAAAAAATAGAAAATTCCATCCTTCCCGAGAGAGAAGAATTTACAGGCAGACGCTGTCCCTCTGCGCAATCTAAAAACGCGCGTGTGGAATGACGGAACTCAACGGCAACTTATTGTAACAGGAACGCGGTGAACGAAAACTTGTTCTGTTCGTGTGAAAATCGAACCCATAACCGTCGACACATCACCGCAACTGATTCAGCCAATTTTCAATTTGTTGATCTAATAAAACAAAGACCTGTGTATCTTTGCAGAAAGTGATAAACTATTATTTTCAAGTTTAAATTGTTATTTTTTATTTTTTTTGTAAATAAATCTGACAGGTACACCTTAATATTCGGATTGGTTAGGTTTTTTTGATGATTTTTAAAGTGTTAATCCACACTGAAGATAAAAAAAATACTTAAAGAAAACATATAAAAATTTGAACGCAGCGGGACTCGAACCCGCGCCCTCCTGCGAACCGTGCAGTAGTCCTTATTAATAAGATTAAATTAAAAAAACAAATCAGAGGTAGGCATTTAAACTGCATACATACATATATGTTCAGATAAATAAAGAACAAGTTGTTGGAGACTTAACACTTTATTGTCTTTACTGCTCGGCGTTCGATACCAAAGTGTTTCATAATCAAAGTCTTTCATAATCACACCGGTGGTGACGTCACTTGCCAAAACCAGTATTATGTGGGTAGTTGAATAATCAAATATGTAAGTATAAAATAAGTTGCCCATAAACTGCAATATATTTACAAATGATATATAGCTGTCATACATAACTTCATGCTTGATCCCTAGCGGAGTATTCAGTCACTGTGGTCTCTACACACCTCTCCCGCCTCGTCCACTGTCATTAACCTCTTCATACACACTCTCCGAGGAGTCCTCATGCTTTTTACGTGACCTTCCTCCAATATCTTTAAGTGTGTGTGTTTTTTTTAAACCAACATCTACAACTAAATTTCTGTTATTATCTTGCGTAGTAGAAAGATCTTGCGTAAGAGAAATAGAACACTGTGTCTAGATCTTTATTAGAGACGTTGCGCATTTAATGCCGGAGCTCAACGCCGCGCTATGTAACACTTGTAGATACAGTAAATGAAAATAAACCATTCAAGCGAATGGGAATCTGTTAATTGTCAAATTCACACTTAGATGTCATTGCTCAAAATCGATCTATTAAAAAAATATTCTAAGCACTAAACTATGAACGCGACGGATTGTGCATTCGATTCCCACTCGGGGAAGATGGATTTTGTCATTTCCATTTTCTCCGTTCTGGAAACTAGACAAAGCGCGGCGTTGAGTTCCGCTTCTTAACACGCAATGCCACGGAAGAAAGACGGTGCATGGTGAACGGAGTGTCTTAACATTAGGTTCCTATGGTTCCTACGGTTAGCTCTGCCTACCCTGCTACATATATACTTTGCAGTAGTACGTGATCACAGGTAGCGCTCGAAATATATGCACGAACAATCCGTTTTAATTGTTATATTTAAAATGTATAAAAATCGCAAATATCAAGTATCTTATTATGGGTAATTAACATGTGGACCTTCTTCTCGTTTATCGTCTTATAATATTAAATAAAGCCATGTTCATTCACACTCGTACACATTCACATCATCTTCAATAGATTATATATATATAGATCATCTATTAATCGAAGTCTAAGGTTTCATTTTTGAGGTATAAAAAAAAAAAAACAAAAACAACATAATAATTTTTCTATTTTATTGTTTTTTTAATATTAACCAATGATCTCTTAAGCAATAGTAATAGTATTTAGCGTAGCATAGTCATACAATTTACAGCCGGTCTGGAACAAAAACACTTACATACACATATATATGTGCTCGCAGACCTACATATAGCGTATAGTACAAATTAATTCACAAACACGTCAAAATATTTTATTATGACTGGCGATATCTTTATGTGAACTGCAACCAAGTAAAAGTGTAAGTGTAATTTAAAAAAAAATACAATATAATCATAAAAAATGCCTAATATTATTTATATATAAACAAAAATATTCAATTAAGTAAAAAATCCATTTAAAAACTTAACACTTGTAAAGAAAAGTGTTAAAGTGTCAAAATTACACTTACACTTCATAATGAGAAGTGGAATAATAAAAGATCACCAGTCTAGAGGCAAGAGGCGAACTCTTAACGTTACTAAGTACAAAATTACACTTTTTTAATTTAAAATATATGTATGTATGTACGTCCCATTCATTCATTTAAAGGCATTCTCAAATAACATTGGATTGTTGGTTTTTGACATTTATATAGTAGATTTTAATGAGATATGTTTAAATATAAAAAAAAATGAAAAAAAGTTTACAGATTAAAAAAACTTTTAAAAAAAAATCCACAGATCACATTAAATTCTAATGTATAAAAAAATAACTATAAATATTAATTAATTATCTATGCAAAAACAAGTTCAATTCGTTCATTCAATCGCTCATTCACAATTTAATATTCATTTGTCGAAGCATTTTTATTATATATGTATTTTGATATGATATGATGCTATAAAATATATGATGTCTTTATTTATTAAAAAAAATAAAAAAAAAAATTATGAATCAAGAGAATAAAATAGTAAATTTAAAATAAAATAAAATAGTAATATTTAAAATTTATAATTTGCATTGGAGGAAAAAAGAAACAAAAAAGTGAAAACTTACACTTTTAGAGAAGAAAATCGTACACTTTCCAACACTTTCACTTCAAGTGCTTCAAAAAACCACTTAAAACTATAAAAAAATAAATTATCATTATAATTAGCACTCGACGAATTATACAAAAAACGTTCTATCTAATGGAATGGCCGTATAAAAAATAATACTATACTTTGGACTATATTTGACTAAAACTAAATTGCTAATGTCACTTTTTAGTCCTTTTTAGTCATATTTAGTCCAACCATATATGCTTTTATAATGGAAACTCACAGAACAACCATCGATATCAACATAATGTGCGTTCAATCACTCGCTCTATTCACTAATTTCATACAATTTTCTATATATTTGTAGTATTTACATGGATTTATATGTGTTTATAGCAAAGTGCAATAATATATAGATATATACTATGTCAAATTTATATAATAAAACATACAAAGATATTGCTATAAAATAAATAAAATATAAAATAAAGTTATTTTATTTCACTAACAAGTTTATTATATTTTTTTTATATTACTAATTTTTGTGTAGAATGTTTAGCTATATGTAACTTATTAGGTTTCGTTAAGTAAGAACCAGATCCTACTAAGCCTTCACTGTCTATCTGTGTATCACTAGACTGTATCTCATAAACCACAATATCTAGAAAGCTGTTTTTTTTAAACAATATATGTTATACTATTTAATTAAAACAGAATAATTAATTAATTTAGAAACAATAATTTTATTTCACAACTATTATCAAAGTGAAATAAAAGTGGTTTCTTTATTACACTTTGCTTAAACACAAAAAACCTACCTAAAACACTTGCATACGACAGCGTAAGGTACATAATAGCTTGCTGGTAATGTTTATATATATATATATTTATATATATATATATATATTAAATATATATGAAAATCGATTCAGTAATTTCTGAAAGAACCACGCTAGCTTTTTTTTCTATATATATACGTCATTTCTTAGCAAAATCGATAATTAGCGTGTATAAATGGGAAATCTATGTGTTATTGAACGAATATTAGTATTACAATTGGCATATTAGTTTAACACTTGTATTTTTATTTACAAACAAAACAATCTATAGTCGGATTTCCGACTGACATACGACTGGATATTGTGAATTATTAAATTATATACTGAGTCAGATTTTAAATTACCTAAAGAATGACTGACAAGTTTAACAATTTACTATAGGTAATTCAAAATCCGACTAGAATTGGTAAGTAATGGGTAAATAATTTTTACCATTGTTACCATAAGTGTAATTAAAGTGATTTTACCTTACCTTAGGCTAACTTAACGGCAGTTGGACGCAGGTTCTATATTTTAAGGACATTGCAAAAATACATTTCCGAGGACCTAACTAAAATAGCGTAAATCAGTACGTGGATTTTTTATTTTTTTTTTTTAATTATTAGCGTTATTTTAAACATGGCCGGTTTCATTTCTCCCAAAACAGGTAAGCTTACTAAATATAGCTATTATATATATAAAATTTTTTCACTAAAACGCGTCGTTTTAGTGTCAAAGGTTTTTAGTGCCAAAGTGACGTTACACTTACACTTACACTTTTTGGGTAAAGTATTTTAAAAGTGATTATGAAGTTATGATGTTTCCTTTATTTATATTAAAGTTCAAAGAATTGTGTTTGTCTATTGAAGAGGACGAATAATGGCAGTTGCGTAGGAATCTGATATTATTTTTTTTTTAATTACAATCTATTTTTATAATCTGTGCTGTCTACAGAGAAAATATGGCGAGGCTATTTATTTTTTTTTAATTTTACATTAAAATTAGGGGAGGAGAAATAGACAAACCTACAATTTGCTAACGAACGACAAATTTCTCATATTTTATTAAAATTTTACGGAATTTAAAAAAAAAACGAAGCACCGTTGGACAACCTTTAACACAAGACGCCCGAAACAAAGCGGAATTTCCATACAAAATGAAAATTCCGAAAATTCTTAAAATTCCGAAATTTTGAAAGGTCTGAACATTCCGAAATTCCGGAAATTCCCAAAAATTTGATAAATCACGCAATAGAAGTGGGCGGGTCCCGGCGGTTGTCGCGTAGTGAGTTATTTCTCCGCAATTCGTCCTTAATGGAGTTCTCCCGCGACTCGAGTCCGCGCCGCGGAGACGACGTAGTGTCGCGACACTCCGACGACGAGCGCTTCGTGTGTGTACCTTTTT